>CAODLS011992038.1:0-15199 GCA_948243855.1 Flueggea neowawraea
TGGACTAATTTGAGGTGAGAAAGAGTGAAGAAAATGGAAGGAAATGAAGGGAAAGTCGAGCTGTCCTTTTAAAAACAAAACTAGGGATGACTGCAGCAAAAATCGAACCTACTGACCAGTCAAAATCGAATCAGCCAAACCGAACCATCCAAAGCTGAACCCAACAGCCAAAACTGAACCAATCCAAAAACAAACTTAACCAACTCAGTCCATAAAAAGAGCCTAACCAAATCCTCTAATCAAATTTTCAGCAGCCACAAAGAAACCCAAACCATTTCACAAAATAAACCAAGCCAACTCACTAGGACTTAACCAAACCAACCAAATGAGTGAATCAAACCAAACCGACCAGACTAGTAAACCAACCAGAAGTTGACCAAACAAAAATTCATCTCTTTTTTTTTCAAATACAATATGTTGCATTAATAATACAAGTTGAAAGATTATAAATTTAATTAATACAAATTAATGGATATAATCACATATAAAGTTAAAGAACAAATTTCTTTTAACATAATATATTGATGTAAGCTAAATTATTATTATTTATTTCAAAAATGAAAAAAATATCTATTTTTACATAAATAAAATTGTTCCAAAGAGACTATTTTATTGAGTTATAACAACTTTGAAAAATAAATACGAGGTGTTACACACTTCGACGTTTCTATTCCTGAGGCTCGGATCTATACTAAAAGGGAAAATTACTTGGAGGTGGTGGAAAGTACCTACAAATGAGAGTATAATGTGCCTCCAAGAAAGGCTGAGGTGGAGCCCCAGTTCTTAATGAATGTCCGAGAAGCAACAGATATGAAGAGGATGATCGAGGAAGTCCTTGAGCAAAAAAAATTGGTTCCTGCAGAGGAAGGAGTAGAATGAGGAGAACCATATAGCTCTAGACGAGATAGCGACCTTGTTCCAAAAATTTGTTAAGTAGTCCTCCCACCCACTTTGCTTGCTATGATAAAAGTGGAGAAGCAGTGGAAAGACATGTCACTTTTCAAGAAAGCGACCATCAGCTTCTTCAAATTCCCGAGCATCATAATCCTTCACCTCAACAGGAGCACCTTGCCATCTAAGTTCCCAAAGCTCGAGTCAATGTCAAGAAGGAGAACTATCCTGAAGTGGTGAGGAGTACCTACAAGGGAGAGCCTAGGAATCTTTCAAAGAAGGCCAGAGTGGAGCCCTTATCCTCGATGAATGCTCAGGAGAAGGCGGGCATGAGATGATCTAAGAGGATCTCGAGAAAAAGAAGTTGGTTCCTGTAGATGATGAGCAGTAGAAAGCCAAAGTCCCATTCACCAAGGAGGTCATGAGAATACTGCTTTTCTCAAAGTTTAAGAGGTCTAAATTTCCAACTTTCTCAGGAAAGAAGGACCCACACCAGCATATCTAGAAATATGAGGCCATCATCATGCTTCACGGATGGGAAGACGTCATCATATGCTGCACGTTCTAGATAACGCTGAAGAACCATGCCCATTCATGTTTCAATGGACTGAAAGAGGTTTTAGTTTCTTGCTTTGACCAGAAGATGATGGAGAGAGAGGCCTATGAGGGGCCCAGTAGGAAGAAGGATTAGTACACCCTACTGAATAAGTCCATATCGACCATCTTGGCAGTAATAGGAGGCTCATTGCTCATCATGTTTCCTCCATTTTTTTCTCCAAAGACATTCCAAGCTTTGAGAAGGGATATATACATGTATTGTAAGTACCACGGTGCAAATAGACACTCCACAGACATGTGCTGAGAATTGAAGAATAAAATTGAGAGCCTTGTTCGAGGTGGGCACTTGAACTGATTCGTTAATGATGAAACATCGAGAGGAGGAGTGACGGCTGGAGAGGTGATTAGCGTAGGACCAACTAGGCATGCTACCACTTGAAATATTGGATTCCAGTTGTTGAATATAATATTGATGTTGATAGGAGGTTGAATCCTTTAAGTTTTGTTAACTTTCTCTTGTGTAACTTGTTGTTTTGAATAAATGACATGCTTAATTTATTGCATAAATAACTTATTTTGTGAGTGAGAATAGGTTGAGGCAAGCTGAGTGCTTGGCCACACACAACGAAAAGAGCTTATGGGAAACTAGTTGATGTAACCAAAAGTGCTAAAGTATGGGGTGAGTCTGACCATTGGCTCTTCACCATCAACACACAATGAACAGTCTTCAAACCGCCAAAATGCAGAATGAATAGAAAAGCTTGTGAGAAATCTGGCTCTCACCATATACGCATGCGATAAAATAAAAGAATATGCTAAAGCTCCGTGAGTAGAAAGGCTTGTTAAAACTCAAGCCCTCACCAATAACACGCGGCGAACAACTAAATTGTGAGTAGAAAAGCATGCGAGAAATCGGGCTCTCACGTAACAAACATGTGAGTAGAAAAGCTTGTTGGAAACCGAGTTTTCACCACGCGATGAAAAGATAGATTGTGATGTGGCAATGGAGCATGCAGGAAACCAAGCACTCATTGTAGAACACACGCAGTTGAAAATTAAAACATCACACACGTGTGGCAAGTGAAACCCTAAGTGGTATTGTCATGAACATACACGACAGTTCATTCACTAAGACGTTTGACAAGAAAAATCCCAAAAATTATTGTCGTGAACGCACGCGATAGTGTACTCGCTAAGACATATGGCAAGTGAAACCCCAAGTGGTATTGTCATGAACGCACACAACGATTTATTCGCTAAGACATGTGGCAAGTGAAACGTATTGTCATGGGCGCACACGATAATTTTTCTAATTCGTCCTCAACAAACGAATCAACTCCTACCACCACTAAGACTCCACCAAAATCACTTGACCAAAAAGTCATTTGGCCATGTGATTGGGGAGCAACGATGCATACAAGTTGTATACGAAAGAAAAGCACACAATCAAGAGCAGCAAAAAATAATTAATTCTAGTAAGAGCTCGAACCTCATCACAATCACCTAGTGGAAAGTCCCTAAACATCAGCATGATGATGATCTTCACGAAGTGGAGTTGAAATGAAAAACTTCCTAGAAAATGATGAACCTCCTAAGGAGGTGAACCTCCCGAGGATGTGAACTTCCTGAGGAAATGGTGAACCTCCCGAGGAGGTGAAATTCCGAGGAAATGTTGAACAATAGAATGATGAAGATGATGATCTTCACGAAGTGGAGTTGAAATAACGAACTTCCCGAGAAAATTTTGAACCTCCTAAGAAGGTGAACTTATTGAGGAAATGGTAAATCTCTCGAGGACATGATGAACCTCTCGAGGAGGTGAACTTCCCGAGGAAATGGTGAACCTCTTGAGTAGGTGAATTCCTAAGAAAATGTTGAACCTCACGAGTAAATGTTGAACCTCCCGAGCAAATGTTGAACCTCTAGAAGAGGTGAAATTCCTGAGAAAATGTTTAACTTCCTGAGGATGGGAACTCCCCAAGGAAATGGTGAACCTCCTAAGGAAATGTTAAACCTCCTGAGGAAATGTTGAACATTAGCATGATAAAGATGATGATATTCACGAAGTGGAGTTGAAATGACGAACTTCCCAAGAAAATGATGAACCTTCAGAGGAGGTGAACTTCCCGAGGAAAAGTTGAACCTCCTGATGAGGTGAACTTCCCAAGAAAATGGTGGACCTCCCAAGGAGACAAAATTTCCGAGAAAATGTTGAACCTCCCGATGAGATGAACTCCACAAGGAGATGACGAACTCCACAAGGTTGGGTAAATGTTGAGCCTCATGGGGAGGTGAACTTCCTGAGAATATAGTGAACTCCGCGAAGTGGGGTCGAGATGTCGATCCTCATGGGAAGGTGATCTTCCTGAGGAGATGGCAAACTCCGTGAGGTGGGGTCGAGATGTTGAACTTTTTAGGGAGATGAACTTCCTGAGGAGATGAACTTCCTGAGGATATGGCAAAATCCGCAAGGTGGGTCAAGATGTTGAGCCTCACGGTGAGTGAACTTCCTGAGGAGATGGTGAACTCCGCGAGGTGGGGTTAAGATGTTGGACCTCATGAAGAGCCCCAGATTGGAAAAATAATTGCAAAAAAACCTCTAGGGAATACTTTAAGTTCCTTACTCTTGTCTCCAAAAAATTCGAAGAAAAGAGTGGAGAGCAATTGATATGACATGGGTAATAAAACTCACTTAATGTATTTAAGGTCGTAACCGAAACGTTACAGTTATTATGAAGAACGTTTCGAGGTGTTAATGTTCTCTTATCAACCCACTACTATAAATAAACGTTGGTGGTCACTTGCCGAGGTATGCTCTACTTGCTAAACAAATTGTTACTCTGCCAAAGTCACTACTGACTTGAGCGTAGGAGACTCCTCCAGGGGGCATCTCAACCTTATCTTATTTTGTATTTTCAGGTCTCAAGGCGACATTCATATTTTTCGATTGTTCGAGTTTTTTGAGTTTTTATAATTATTGTTGTTCATTTTTTGAGGCAACAACAACAACAAACGTGTCATTTTTTCGTCTGAAGTCAATGCCAACATTAAAGGGCAATGAGTTCAATTGCAAGTGGGAGTAAACAGAATGACTTATCAAATAAAAAAAAGAAAAGAAAAGTTGGAATTTTTTTTAGTTTTATAAAAAAAATTAAACATCTTACAGATTTTGAATCTTTCGTCCTTGGTTGCATGTCTTTCCTCAATTTTTTCTTCTACAATTAATTGTGATATAAATAGGTGGAATATATAGAAATTTAATTAGGAAAAATCACACATTTATTGGAAAAATAAATACCAAATTTGACAAATGCCATCCAAGTTTCCAACTATAAAAAATGCTAGAAAAAATAAACAAAATTTTAAAAATGTCATATTTGCGAGAAATTGATTTTTTCACCAAAAAATGATTTCAATAAAAAAATATATGATTTTTCCGAAAGGTCTACAATGGTGTACACAAGTGTTCAAAAGGGAGTTCACAATTTTTTTATAAGGATTTAATCAATTTTTGCTTGACGGTTTTAAATTGATATACACAATTTTTCGTCGGTATACACGATATTAACAAATTTTAATTTATGTAATGGGTGTACAGAAGTGTCCAAAGGTATACGAAGGTGTACGCAACATGAATTTTAGGTGTACAAAGGTATACACAATATGAAATTCAGGTGTACAAAGATCTATAAAATTTAAGTGTACAAATGTGTTATTTGACAAACTTAATGACTAATTACAATTTTCATTGAAACCAAGGGCCTAAACATACCCACCGCCACCACCACAAAACTCAACAAAATACTTTCCGCCGCTACTCATTGACCTACACAAATAAACCAAACCCTAGCCTTCGTGTAAGTCGATTTTCCACAAAACCCTAGTTGCAACCTATCTAATCCCGTTGTTGTAAAACCTATCTCTACCACCTAATCTTCAATCCAGATATGTCGTATGGAAAACCACAATGGGATCCGCGGCGGAGAAGAGAAGAGAAATTGAGGAGAATAAAGAGAAAGAGAACAAAGAGGAGAGCGAAGGCGAGCCGCAAAGGAGAAAGGTCGAGCATAGTGACAGAGAGAGAAAGAGAGATCGAAGGGACAATGACGAAAGAGAATGACAGAGATCGAAGAGGACATGGATGAAAAGAGGGAGCAAGGAAGGTGGCGAGAGAGCAAGGAAGCGGGGATGAGATAAAGAGAGAGCGACAATGGAGGATGAGGAGAGGGAGCAAGAAAGGCGATGAGAGAGGAAGGAAGTCGAGACAAGAGAGAAAATGGGTGAGGAGAGAGAGAGAGAGAGAAGAAAAAGCAGCGGTTAGGGTTGAGGAAGAGAGACATCCACAGAGAGAGAAAACGAAGAGAGAGAAAAAAGTGAAAAAACTAAGGAGAGAAATTGGGTTTTATCTTACTGAATCTTCCATTTTCGAGATTCAATTTCAAAAATGTTGCATTTGTGAAAAAATGTTTAAGCGTATTTCCATTTGTAAAAGTTAAAATCATGTAGTCCTATTTGTAAATTTCAATATTTTAATTATGACACTCATCATAATTAACTCAATTATTTATGTTTTATATATATTTGCATATTGGATATCATTGTGTGTAAAGGAATGAGGAAATTGTTTAAATTCAAAGAAAATTGAATGTGTTTGTTTAAGGTAAATTTAGTAGAAATAGATTATAAAAGTAGATTACATGGTAAAAATATAGAAAGAAACACATCTTTTAGGTATAAATTTACTTTATACAAAATCAATATATACCAAACAAACGACCCAATTGTCGTGATTTTACATAATTATAATACCAATTTCTGAAATTATATGCAGTTGGTGTGAATGATCTAACACTCTCATCCCTTAATAGAAGTCTGGGGTTCAATCTCCGCTCTCGTATGGAGTCATCACGATGGCAAGCACTTTACCCCTTAATGTATTGGCCCGGTGTCAGCATAAATTAATTTGGGCGTAGTACGGGTTTAAAAGTGTCTTCCATAGTTGGGACCCATCTAAGATACCTCGTCAGGAATAAAAAAAATACCAATTTTTGAAAACGTGTGCTAAACATGTTTCAAAAAATTTTATGTAAGGCTTCTGGTTAAAGTGCAAAAGTATAACAAAAAACTTTTGAGTCAAAATGAGAACGAACAATTTCAAAGAAATAGCTGAAAAAACTTTCGCATCAATCAAGTTTTTGCATTTCATTACGTGTAGAATCTTGTTGTAGAACCTTCTTAGGGTGTTTTTATGCTATAAGTTTGTTGGCGTCACCTTTTAATGGTCCATTGATTTCAAAATGACGCCACACGGTACAATATAATTGAGATTGAAACACTTCAAAATTAAAATGATGTGAATTATGAGCCAAAATTTTCCACATAATTGTATTGTATTTGTCTCCCTGTATTTGGCTACCTACTATCTTATACTGTGTGGGTGTGAAAACTAATGGGTGTGTGTAATCATTGAGTATATAGGCGAAAGTAAATTAGAGAACTAGATATATAGTAAAATGTAAGAAAGTTAATACATCATTTTAATACCATAATATGCTTAAATTGTGAATATTTAGTTTCAATGTTCCACAAATTCACATAAAGAATCACCCAAGAAAGTGTAGATGAGTTGGTATGAGATTCTTCCAACTTAACTAGATGTCTCAGATTTGAATCATTGATACACAATTACTTTAAAACTCTTGAAAGAAACATTTGCGACTCTTTGGGATTCTACCTTAGTTGAATCTAGATTAGTTGGGTCTTACGAGATTTCGGATATCGAGTAGTTGAACAAAACAAATCACATAAGGAAACCTTGTTCGCCTATTTATCATCAAAGCACAAACCTCTCATGGCACTTAAAATGCGTATAGAGCTTATGGCCTACTGTTGAGTTTCTTAAGGGAAATGAAGACCTACTTGTTTGACTATACAGGCATAAACGACAATAGAGCTTGTTGGTTTCTGAAGTGTAATAACAACTTTTAGGTACAACAACAAATAATTGTCTAATTCTGTCTGTAATGAACCTTTTTCTCACCTTTAAAGGTCAGCTAAACCAACCCTGCCTTGACAATTGAAACGTCAAAAATTAAAAAAGAGACAAAGAAGATGCATAAGTTTGCATTTCGGTATTGCTAATGTAGAATATTGAAACTTTGAATATTATTATTTATATATATATATATATATATATGCTTTACTATTTTATATGTAAGAAACTTCGAATTAACAGTTTCAAACTTTGAGTGGTATTAGTAATGCCTTATGATTTTTGATTGTATTCATATAAATTAAATAAATTATATAGTAAAAAAATAAAACAACGCATCTTAAATACGCTAAAATAATATTTTCCTTTTCAATTTAGATAAATATCAATACTAATAAGCTCTCAAAAAGAAAAAAAAAATAATACTAATATTGTTATATCATCATAGTAAATTGTTGAGGACACTTTTGAATGGTGTGAAAAAGTTAAAGTAGATGAGTACGCATATGTTGGATCTGAGGAGGATGGTGGAATGCAGAGGTGTAATGGGGTCATCTCCTTCCTCAAGTATCCATGAAAAGGAAGAAACCTTAGCCATCGCAAAATGGAATTGACCCTTTCCATTTCCACCTCCAAAGATGACTTTTTTATAGTTTTTTTTTTCTTTTTTTTCAAGACAGAGAGGTGCTCTACTTATCAAGAGTAGTCTTTGGATCAATACTGTTTGTTATAAACTAATAGAGACATCACAGTGCGAAACAAATCGAAGCTGCTAAAACCTAAAAGAGATATGTCGTGTAAAAAACATTTATAAGCTGTCATATGTCTACTATCATGTATCATGTCATATTTTTTGTTTATCACTCGGCATTTTACCGCATACAAGACAAGTTTGGTCACAGTTTGATTGGGTCAAGCTCAACTATTATTCTAAAACATTCTGTAATAGAGGATAACTCGTTGAAATAGAACGTAGTTACTATAAAATATAAAATTTGCAAAACAAAACTTTTTAATTAATAATTTGTTTATACTCGAATTTTGGTCCATGCTTGAAATAATCTTTAATAGGTTGGGCTTTCTAATCTCTACATACAAAATCAAGGCATTTTAATCTCTTGTGCTACACATTTTTCTGGAAAAATAAAACTAAATAAGATAGAATCCAAAATTCACTCTTCCTAATTAATACAAAATTACATTTTTATTTCCATACCACACTTAGACAATTTTTTAAAGGCCATTAATAAGGATGACAATGAATAGTGTGTGGGTAAAACATGCCGATATAGTTATTGTTGATCCATATTCTTGACTCTTATTTGTACTCTTTAGAGTAAAAAAAATAAAAAATACAAACTCATCCTTACCTCCACGGTATCTTTTCACCCGTTATTACACATTTAATAAATAAACTGAGATCATAGGGCTATAAGGCCAAGAATCCTTATAGAAACAAAGGCCTTATCCAAATAGAATTGAATTAATTATGTTAGGTGTCCCAAATAAAAAACCGAATTTGATAAATAGACACAATTTTAATTTTGACAAATGGAATTAAGTTCAAACTTTTTGTTCAGAAATGCCACTTTTTTGAAATTTATTTTGAAAAATGTCAAATGCAGACTTTTGGAGACATTTAGAGACTTCATAAATCTAGCATTTTTTCAAGTAATTTGGAGCGTGTTTCTATTTATGGGAAACCGTTTAGATTGTGTCTAAAAATTAATTTATGTATTTAATTTCAGTATTATTGTATGATTTTCCTAATGGAATTTATGTAGTAACGGTCTCTTATATGATTGATCCCTCCTAGGACCGGTTTTACATAGCAGCAAAGAGTCACAAGGAGCAGGATTCTTACTAGGACCAATACTGAGAGTTTTCTAAAAAGAAGGTCCAAAGATTTTCAAAACAAGGATAAACACAAAAATCTATTGGGATATGAATTAATTACTAGGAATGTTGATAAAACTTAGAATTTATCACAAAGAATGATTATCAAATATTTTCACGAGATGAGACAAGACAAGATAAGTGGCCCTCGCAGCTAGAAAGAAACCATCACTCTATATTATGTTGGTCTAGCGACGAGACCTGAGTGAGAAGTGAAAAGAGGAATCGTCGAGACGAGAATGAATAGCATTGGGACGAGACAAATAAAGAAAACCATATGCACCACCCTAAATTAGTTGCTCTCTGTTATTGTGAGTCTAGCAGCAAGACTAACGTGACTAGTGACAAGACGAGAGTGACTGACGGTAAAATGCAAACGAGAGTAAGAAGTAAGAAGGTAGATGACTGTAGGGTCAATGCTTCAGATTTGATTAGGATTCGAGTGGTATGGATTGGATTTGGGCGGCTTGAATTTAGTTTATATATATTATGTTCAAAGTTTATTAGGTTTAGAGAGATTAAGTTTATAATATGTATAGTATGTCAATGTTTGGTCAACTCAATTTGGGTTGGATAGGGGTTTTTCTCTAACCAAGTGGTTGGATTATTTTTTGACATGTCAAGCGGCACTTGTTGGACAAGTAATCACACTAGAAAGGAGCTTAAATAGTGTGATTAGCGAATTTGAAATTTTCTTTCAAGTCTAAGAAAGGTAGGAAGAATAGAACAATCAAGACACCAAATTTATAGTGATTCGACCAACTTTTGTCTACATCCATTACCCAAGTCTCACACATAGGATTTCCACTATACCTCATTTCAAATATAACTTTACTTTCCAATGGAAATGAGAACTTTTACACTTTCTTGATTTCGGTTCAAATATTGAACCAACCCTAGGATTATACCCATGATCCCAAGCTCCCAATCAATCTAGGATGCAATTAATTCACTCATAAACAAATTTAAATACATGTAATAGAAGCAATAATGATGGTAGTTGAAGAACAAATGAACTTGTATCAATAAGAGAGATAGAAAGAATGAGTTTATTGCTAGATGATTCTTGCAATAAGTGTTAGAATAATGTTCTCTACTTTCTCTTTCCTATGAAGTGTGCTTAAATACTTCTTCTCTTAATTTGAACCATTGTGAGATAGCAAATAATCGTTGAGAGCAAAGATAAATTGCATTTAATGCACCTATTAGACTTTCTTTGCGTACATTGCCTTCCTTTTGCATACACAATGCTCCTATCCTTTTCCAAATTACGTACATTGAACATTCTATTGCGTTCGTAGTTCATAAGCTTGCATACATAATACTACTCTTGCATCTGCTAATTAGGCATACTCTGAATCCAATAGATGGTCTATTTTACCATGCCCCGATGCTTCCATACGTAACATTCTATGTATGTGATCATATTGCGTACGTATCCAATTATGTTGCGTACGTAGAGACTTATTAATCCAACCATTGTACTATGAATATTCTCTGAGGTATTTTCGATTCAAAAATTTCACGCCAAACACTCATATCTTCTATCTTTTCTTCTAAATATTTGTGTACGTAGAGTACATATCTTACGTACGTAAGTGTGTAATTGCGCAAGTTATCATGATAACTTGCGTAATTACACACTTACGTGTGCAACTACATACATTTTCATACTTTACTCTTAAACTGCATACGTAATTTTGATCTCAGCCTTTCCAATGGCTTCTGCTTGCCAAGCTCCCAGATTTGCGTATGCAATGCTCCAATTTTGTACATATTACTTCTATTAAGTATTCGAGCCTCTTTATTGCGTACGTACCAAATGCCTTATAAAATTCTTCAGCTCTTCAAACTCATACATCATTCTGTCCAGCAAACTCTCAGGATTTATGCACGTAAAATTTGTCTTCGTGGACATAAGATTCTCCTGCTTTTCCAGTTTGTGTACATGAGTTCTATTAGATTCCCAAATTGCATATGTTGTGAGTGAATTTCGTACACAAGGCTTATTGTGTACAAGCTTTATTAATCATCAAAACTCAAAGAGATCTTAATGTTGACCACCTCTGATCTAATAATTGCCCCATTTTTAATGATGACAAAACATGTAAAACTCTGTCTCAATCTAAGCTTTAAATCACATGTCAAAACTGATTGAATCAAAGCTTTCGGCTTTGTTCATTTTGTTAGTTCACAAGCACAATATATGATTTTCAAAATATAATGGAATGAAGAACCTTAACTCAAGTCAAGAATATATAAAGCAACATTATCAAATTTGTAGTTATAACAAAATGCACAATGCAAGTAAAAAAGAAATCATTATAGCATATTAAAATATATTCATACTCCAATATCAGAGATCAATTCATTTCAAGCTGCATTTTCCAATAACAAAGATCAATTCAATTCAAGTTGCGTTTTCCAATAACAAAGATCAACTCAAGCTACATTCAACCTTAAATTTTCTCAGTTTTATCCCCGTCCCCCCTTTTGTCATCAATTAAAGAGGGATAAACAAGAAATAGAGCAAAACAGAGGAAAAGAAACAAGAGAAAGTAAATAAAGCAAAATAGAAACCAAATAAAGCACTTGCATCATTTCATATATTCATATATTTCATTACATTAAACTAACAGAGGGCGAGCATAGGTGGGGACCTAAATGATTATATTTGAAATAAAAGGACTAAATAAACAAATCATAAAACCTCAAATACTGCTGGATAATTGCTCCTGATTTGTATTTAATCAGGAGATAATTCCTTAATAAAGCCATATCCTTGATTAAATCTCATTATGAGTGTCCCAACCAATGGTGGATCTAGGTGGTGGTGGTACCCCATATACCCCCACCCCACCCCACCCTGGTGGTCTTGGTCGTCCCTCCTTCTGCAATTCGCCTTCGCCACTGCTCCCCCTCCCCTGTTCCTCTTCCCCTTCTACTCTGTTTTATTTTTTTAAACCAGGGCAAAACAACGTTAAAAACAACATTGCAACAGCCTTAGAGAACGACGGGTTGTTCGTTTGTGAAGGCTGTTTTGAAAAAAAAAAGGTTAACGATGGATGTCGTTTTGCAGCTCTCTAATCTCTCTCTGACTCTCTCTCATTCTCTTCCTTAGCCTCGGCCTCCTGTCATCCTTAGAGACTCTGCCGCGTTGTCCGCCACTAGTCCACGTCGCGCCTGTGTAACGGTAAGTTGCCTGGTGCCTTCCTTTCCTTTCCTCGGTTCCTCCTTTTCATTGGGACCGTGGATCTTTTTTTTCTTTTAATTTTTGATAGTTTTTTTTAATTAGGGTTTCTTATTGTTGGTTTCAAATTTCAACATAGCATCTGCGCCGGTATAAGATTAATTTTTTCAACTCTTCTTTTTTTTCTTATAATTTTAGTTAATTAGAGTTTATTAATTGTTATGTTTTTGAATTGAATTAGTTGGATTGTTGAGTAGTCACTTAAGATTTTGAATTGTGAATTGTAAAATGTTGAGAATTGTGAATTATTGAATTGTTGTTTTTTTCTTGTATTTTAATTGGAACTTAGATATTCATTTATGCTTAATTTGTTAGGTGGTTGTCTATAAAAATAGAATGGAAAAATATTTTTTAAAAAAGACCTAAAAGTTCAGTTGAGTCACATAGTGTTAAATAAACACTACAAACTCCGGATGCAAATATTTTGAGTAAGAATATTAAAGTGGAAATTGACCCAGATGAGGAAGTAATTAATGAAGATGATATTGTTGCCGATCTTAAACTAAAATATAATTTTTTTCGTATTCTATATAAATCGGTATATTTTTTCTTGCAAATGTTTTTTTTTATTTTAGTCAATATTAACCCACCTCATGTGCGAGAATTTTTGGATCGCCATTGGTCCCAACTGCGTTAGTTGTTAATGGCGTTGCCGCGTCGGCACTACGCCAACTGGAAACCTGAACGACACAAAGGTTGGGTTGCTGTTTTCCTGTTTTGATTACGATACCGACAACTTGTGCTTGTATTGGCCATCTATAGGAAATATTGCATCACATATCACTTTATTTAAAGATTATGATCTCCTGCAGACCCAGTTTCTTCTACTTTACTTTCCCTTCTTTTGCAACCATATATTATCAGACAAGCTTTTTGGGTTTTCACCATATATATTTTTTTACGTATTCATTTCACATTCTTAGCACATTTTGTAAAAAAAGTTTACAAAATAAATTTAAGCTGTTAATTAAATCTGATTAATTAAACAGAAAAAATCCAATTAAGAAAACATTTTTTTTGAAGCCAAGCTAGTTTATAAAAATGGCCGCATGATGCAAAGAAAAAAAAAGTAGAAATGCATTTTTATTATTTTTGATGAGTTAAGTTATTAACTTGAGTTATTTCATTAAACACTACAAACAATATATTTTTATCATGGTTGAAGAGTGTTTGGCTTATATTAAAAACTACAAATAATATGGTGTTTGGTTTTTAGTAGATTGACTTGCAAATTGGTAGATTGTATATTAAAAAAGCTAACACAGTGCATATTTTTTGATAATTATAATATGTTGAATATATTATATACTATGTCAATATGTTATGTTCTAAACACCCCTAATATTATATTAACACAATATATTATATATTTAGCATATTATAATTATTAAAAAATATCATTTTTTTATTTTTATGCTATTTAATCTGTCAATTTATAATTATCACTCAATTTATCAAATTTAAACGCTTATGGTATGTTAATAAAATAAGATCAATTGATTTTCCTTAAGCCTTAAACAAATCTCCAAAAGAAAAAGATGATTGATAATAATGATAACAAACCACCGTCCTTACACGTTGTGACTTCCACATGATATGATAGTGACCTAATCAAACCACATTAGTCGGTAGTGACCCTTTATTCCTAGCAGACAATGACACCTAATTGATTCAAAAAAGAACAATTTACATAAAATAACCCAAATCACAAACTAAAGCAAAAGCTTACACCAATCCACCACCCCATTCCTTTGCCTTTATAAGCACATCAAGATTCTCCTTTCAACCTCCCCCTTCTTCCCCATCCCTCTCTTCTCTTTTGAGTATCTCTTAATCTTTAGCGTATCCTATAATCCTCTCTTCTCCTGAAGGTTTCCGTTAATTTGCTTCAATGGGTTTCTTTGTTGAAAGTTCATGTCTATTAGTAACCCATGTCCTTTACCAAGCAACTCTTGTTCTAGCTGAAATGAGATGGGCTCTTTCTTGGTTCAGAAACAGAACCCATTTGGCTTCTTCTTCTTCTTCTTCTTCTTCTTCTTTTTCTTCTTCTTCTTCTTCAAGTAATGACGATTCTGTTCAACTTCTATCTCACCCATCTTCGCAGCAAATTAAAGATCGTCTCGTGTTGACCACTTTTGGCGACATGAAAGATATATCTGTCGCAAATGTTTGCGACACTTGTGCTGTGTGCTTGTGGTATTTGAGATAGAGTTGTTGCCGGTTTCAGAACCGGCGGTTCCGGTTTGTCAAATATAAGAATCGGAATCGAACCGTGGTTTTTACGGTTTGGTCCGGTTTCGATTCGGTTTGGTTCTGTTTTCGGTTTTGACCGGTTTAACCACCGGTTCGGTTTCGATTCGGTTCCTGTTTTCTTTTTTTTTTTCAAAATTTTGTTTTTAATTCGTTATTTTATCCCGTCAATTGGTTTGTAAATTTTATATATTCAATAATTAACTATAATACCAATAATACATTTTATTTCAAAGATTTTTTTAATAATTTTTAAACAAATTAACTATTCTATTAGTAATTACATCACATAATTTTAAACAAAATTAGAAAAAAAAAACTCATTAAATTTTATTAGATGCCCTCACTTGTGGCGGAGGAAT
>CAODLS011992118.1:0-12744 GCA_948243855.1 Flueggea neowawraea
ACAGGAAATCGAGAACACCCACCCAGAGAGAAAATTGGTTACCTGATTAAACAAAGTGGCAGCTTGGCATGTATCCACCATTATCAGCAACTCTTTGAATCTGTATTTTACATATAGCCAAAACTTTGCATGAGAACACATTAAAGCAATTAAATGTTGAAGTGGTAGTCTTAGTTTTCCTTCTTTTACTCAGAATATCCCTTCAAAGGGCAAACTCCTATTAAATACTGTTTAATCTAATCACCAATTTATATTTTCAAGTTACTAACTGAAGTCATTAGGATTTCATTCATAACACAGAACTGGATACTGACAAGCACAGGCTATTTCATGCATCCATACATGTCAAAGTAAGTTGATAGGCACAGAGGCTTGTACTCTCACCTATGCTTTTCTTTCATTTGCTTCACAGCATCAGCTAAATCATGACTTTGAAGCTCTTCAGAATCCTGAAATTTTAAGAACTCATCCCCACCATGCCCCGTCATATACAGAAGAACATGACTACCTTCATCACTCAAAAGTCGCTTTGATCTTGGAACAGAATTCTCATGGCGCCCGGTCAGTACCCGCAGAAAATTCTCGACTGTTACTTCATAACCTCGATAATCCACCTGAGCAATTGGAGATCAACAAAATCTCTTTTTTTTTTTTCAGCAGGAAAAATATAGTTTGTTAAACTCTTAAAGTAGTATTCGATTCAAAATTTGAACACTCTCCTTATCTCACATTTTTTATTGTTTGCTTCTTGATAGTAACATCACATCTGATGATACACATCTAGCATATGGTCATCAAACATCTAAAAGTATGTGGTTCTTCAGATAAAAGAAGTATATGAAACTCAGAACAGCATCAATAGAAAGATAAAATCAAGTAAATGAAAACCACGCAATGACTCTAAAATGCATATCTGATCGCAACCGATTTGTGCAACCTTTACAAATAATTAAGTTCCTTGCAGTGTCCAACTACGAAACCATCGATAACAATTAAATTCGCCAAACAAAATGTCTAAATTAATGTCCCAAACTAACCTCTACATTATCTCCATACAAATTAAGCCTATGGTTTTCATTGTTGAACACTTGAGCTGGGTACTTATTCCTGGCGTTACAAGCCATGTCATCTGCCAACATAAGTATAATCCTCTCATCAGGGATTCCCAACCTCTTAACTGTCCTACAAAACCCCAGACCAAAAAATAAACTCAAAATAAATGCACACAAATTACAAAACAAATAAATCCAATAAAAGACCCACACTTACCTATACAATGACAAAGTGTTAGCCATATGCCTATAATTAAACCTGCAAGGGAAAAAAAACAAATCAATTCATGAAACCAAAAAGAACCACTTCCTCTATCAACAAAACCATTGATAGTAAAATAACAAAGCGACCAAATTGGGCACAAAAATGGTGTAAAGGAGGGGTCTTTTTGTAATTACCAAAAGCGAGAGGTGCAAACCAAGACAGCCCAGTTGTTGGTGTGCATTGTTGTGTCAGTTGATGAAGTGAAAGCAACTGAATTGCAGAGAAGGCTTGAACCCAGAAGCACTAAAATTGGTATTGCCAGGTTGGGGCTGTTCAAAGTTTGAATCCGAAAAGCCATATTTCTGGAGTTTATTTTTGTTTTTGGTCATAAAAAGTTTTGTTCTTGGTTGAGTTGGCTCTTCATCACTCTGCGATCTGGTTGAGTCTCCATCCAGCTCCAGTTTTGCTTTGTTATTTTGAGAGAAAATATTACAGACGATCAGCCAACTTGGGAAAAAAATTGCAGAAAGGTCCCTTTAATCGGATTTGTCACCACATGGTCCCTCCGTTTTGGATTTTTCTTCCAGTAGGTCACATGCTCACAATGACCTTTTTTTCGGAGATCCGACCAGAAAAGTCCACGTGGCTAACGGTGCCAATCCGAACCAATGACCGACCCGAACCGAGAGCTTTAGCGGACCCATGGATATGCTTAACATTGATTCACCGGTTGAGGAGCAGAGCGAGGCCATGGATGCTTAACATTAAGCGCTAGAGAGCGTGATTGACTTTGCGGTTAGTTCAATTTAACTTCAGAATGGTTTGCGATTATTTGGTATTTTTCACTTTCTAGCTAAAGTGTAGCTCTTGTTGAATGAAGGACTCACATTTCATGACAAACATGCTTACAGAATAGTGCTTGCCTGATTTATATTGTTTTAAATTGCTCTGGGTGATTTTTATGTTTTTTTCTGTATGTTTGTATTGAGTATGAGTACCCTGATGAAAGAGTGTTTATCATTTTACACAATGTTATTGGTTAGCTTAGTGTAGATATAGAAGTAGCAAATAAATGGCAAATTGGATTCTCATTAGGTTGGGTTGCTGTTGCTGGTATTGCTCGCAAGAATTGTGTTTCATTCAAGTGGGAGGGTCAAATGATATAGTATGATTCTGTACATTTACGTTAAGCTCTAACTTGAAACTTTTGGTCCACAAATTCTACTGGCGTAGCTATATGAGTCAAGTCCTTACTTTGGAAGAAATATCTTTCCTTGAGAGATACCAAGATTTGGCAGGGAAATTTGGTCTCCTTAAGTTTATTACTTCTTCTGCGATAGATTAATCCAATTTCTGGTTGGTAATGATCAAGTGTTTGTTAGGCTTGTGGATATCCTTTGTAGTGTTTTATTTCAAAACTGGAGACCAAAAATCTTACATCTGAAAGTGAAGTAAACATAGTTTATATGGCATGGCATCATATGCCTTTTAGTTTCAGACTGACTGTTACATTTGAAAGTGAAGAAATGCTGTTTATATGGCATGGTGTCATATGCCGTTTAGTTTCATATGAGGAGTTGTGCCTGTCAAGTAATTCTCCTCCGCTAAGTTGAGAATGCAATATCTATTCGTTTCCTAGATGCCCTTCGCTGATCAGATTGATCATCTTGCTTATTTCAGTTTGTTTTTTGGGGCAGACTCTGTTTTGTCAAATTTGTTACAGTAGCACTAACATTTGTATATTTGACGTTATTTCAGCAATGGAGAAGCATGGGTTTGCTACTTTGCTGAAGGAAAATTCACGAGATGTGGCTTTGCATTTGCCGCAGACCCAATTACTTGACCTGTTAACTTCCTCAGAAAGTTAACCGCTTGAGAATCATTGATCCAAATGAGTGTTCATAAGCTTCATGACTCCGTGATGGACATTGAGGAACGCAAGGTGTTATGTAAATTTTGTCTTGAAGAATACCGAGCCTTTCGCCTCTGGCAATGGTGCTTAAATTGTATGTTAGGTGGTTTCTGCTAGAAGGCTCAGTTCAGCTCAGGAGACCTCTTAAATGACAGTAATTTCATGAATTTTACTTGTGCTCATGGATTCCTTTCTTTGCATTAGTGTTGTTTTGATTTATCATCTGTTACAAGATCTTCCTTACCTTACGCTATATCTATGCATATGCAATTTTGAAGATCATAAGAAATGGTAGAAGTTAATATTTTTCATCTCATACCGATCTGAGTTAAACAACAAAAGTAAGTAGATATCATTTTCTGAATTATAATGGAAAAAAATAAATTAGACTAAAAAAAGTTGTGATTTTGATAGGTCAATGGCAACTGTTCATCATCATCTAGCTGTCTGGGGGGTGAAACTTGTCGTCATCTTCCTCAAAGAGTCACACTAGGAATTTTGCATGCGCCACGACCTGCTCGAGGAATCATCACAAACAGAAAAGAAAAACTTGTTATTGAAGTTATCATCTTCAAATTTTTATTGAAGAAATTGTCGCGCAAGCAAGAAGTAGCAGAGAAATAAAATCAGAGAAGTGATTTAGAAGGCATACTGGGATCCCTGGTGGTTTGCTCAGCAAGGCCATTGAAGTAGCAGGTCGCACCTTGTTTCCTAAACTGTGCCCAGTAAGAGCTGAATGCATACGTAGCATGCCACTTCATCGACAACGGATCGTAACATTCCCTCCCTGGAACCAAGGCTTCACATGTTCTGTTACCTCTGCTGCAAGCATATGTCAATGCCGTCCCCAGTTGCATCAGATCAGCTCCTCCTGCCACCACACACCACAACTTCCCCCGGAATGGCATGTTGTTCAGTGCTTCCGGCAAGGGCGCATACTCCGTCGCTCGGCGCTGCCTGGTGAGATCAATTTCGTAGTTGGGTGATCCATTTGGATGCAACAGTCCCCAATGCCTCTCGGTTCCAGGACCGGGTTTTTGGTTCTCATCATACAATGAGAAGAGGAATGTTGGTATCGGTTCCCCTGGTCTGGCAGGGGTACCAGCAGTTATTCTCTTGATGAGATTTCTGTTGTAAGTAGCTGCATTGTGTATGTTAGCTCCTGGTTGATCAATATCACCCGCATTAGGCCATCCGGTTTCGGAAATCGAGAGCCTGATTTTGGAGAATCCAAGTTTGGCCATGGCAAAGACATGTGAATCAAGCATTTGGTCTAGAAGGTTGGTATATGTCAATTTAGTTGCAGGGTCAGTATATTTGGTGCTGGAGTTGAACAGGGCGAAACCGAGGCTTATATTGGTGGGGTTAGCAGACCATGGAAAATAAGGGTAGACATCAACAAAGTAATATGATCTACTACCATTCAAAAACTTCAACAATGGCGTCATCAAGGAGTTAGCAATATCAGACCTGAACCTGCCACTTGATGGTGGAAATGTTGTCTGCAGTACGTCCATCGCAACCGGTGTTCCAAGCTTGATGTTCTTGATTCTCTGAGACTTCAAAGCGTTCTTGAGTTTCCTCAACGCGGGCACAACGCTGTTCCAGATTTGTCTGTCCTGTGGCGAATAATAGCTGTAGACTTCATTGCCAACAAGAATGCATCTGATCATGGTGTCAGGATAGTAAGCAAGAACGTTGTCGCGAACCCATCTGTTGGCTACAGTCTGATTGGAAGCAAGGTTGATGATTTCTTGGTTTGTAACCATTATGGAGACATGAATCTTGGTTCCTGCCAAGAGTTTCAAGATTTCAGGGTTGGCATCATAGATCTTTACGCGACCCGCTTTCATGTTTTGGATAGTCTGGATCGAATGATACGGTGATGGCAAGTTGTTCCCAAGCCGGCCGTAGTTTATGCCAATCTTTTTTGATGTCTGAGCACCTGCAGAAGAAAAAGAATTGCAGTTAGCTGCAAGAAAACAATATTGCGAGCTGAAAACAAAGAATGCTTGCATTGAACCCACTTGAGATAACAAACAGAAGGAAGAAGAAGAAAGCAACACTAGGCATTGTTGGTGTTGCCATTTTTGGTTCTTGAACCTCTACAAGTTGTTGATTTGTGCTGTAGTGTTGGGTTTGCTTTTAAAGGGATTGGATAGGTAAGAGTTAGATGCATACAAATTTCAAGAAATGTTCTTTAGTTCGATAATCTTGGTGAGGGTCTTATAAAGAAACCAGGATTCTGTTGTGTTTGGTTACTTCAAAAATTAGTAACGCAACACAAACAAAATGGTCAAATTAAAGATTAAAGCAAAGAAAAAGATTAAAGGATGCGAACTAAATCATGGTAGTGTAGGGCCTCAATAGATTTGGTTTGCTTTTTCAGGTTTTTGTGCCTTGTGAAGCCTGGACTTTGCAACGGTTATAAACTGGGGAAATTATGAATATGAATGTTAGTTTTTGTAAATTTTGAAGATTATTACATAGACCGCATGTTTGTTAAAAGATGAGATTTTGTGCATATGATATGACACAATAAAAAGGATATTATTAACCACCACGAGTAGAACAACTAGTAGTGGTGTATTCCGGTGCAAGCGAGGTCGTCAGTTCGAATCCGAGCAATGCCTCTTTCTAAAAATTGGACTTGCTTACTATGCGATACTGGATCTTTTAATAAGCTCGTAATGAAGTGGAGGCTCCAACAATAGGCTGCTAAGCTAGTTCTCTAGGAGATTATTTACTCGGTGTGTAATCAACCCAAAGAACCATCAAATGTGGGTTTTTCGTCATAAAAAAATAATAGCAATAAGAAAGATATTATATAGTAAAAAGTATAAAATTTTATATATAAAAACAGTGCTACTTTATGCTAATATATGCATTATTACAAATAAACAGGTTTAAACTAACCAAATTTCTTCTCCAAGCGTCCAAAGCAAACTGAATTTAATGGAATTTATGAATTATAACGTCAGAGTTTCTAAAACAGGCTCTGAAATGGGCCAGTTGGAAGTTTAAAGAGGGTTATGCCTTCGTTCAGTTAATGCTATTTCGTCACATTAGACCCGTCCATGTTTTAGTTTTTCAATTATTGAAGTTTTAATATAATGTTTTTGAATCGTAAAAATTCGACATGTTTATGATATGTTTAACATTAATTTAAAATAAGTTGCATACTTAACATGTGAAAAAAATTCTTTTCTAGTTTGCTTGATTACAATTTAGAACGGATGGCTTCCTTCAAGAGGGTAAAAGGAATGAGTTCAAGCCAACACGGTTTCTACAGTGTCTGATCTTCCAAAGCTATCCTCGAGGTTTCCATGGCAATTTCTTCCAATATTGCTGATCTTCCACGGTGTCTGTGATAGATTTAAGGCAAAACCCCAAAAGATTCTACATTTATCTGTGATCTGAATTCGTTTCGTCTTCGCAATGACGACAGATCAGATAGGTTCTGCTAGTGTCTGATCATCACAGTTTACAGCAGCAAGACAAATATTCAGATTGAAGGGAAGATGGTTCTGTCAAAAGTTAAAGTATATCAACATCTAAAACAACAATCTTGACAAAAGCTTAGAAACAAAATTAGTTGACAACTCATTTACAAGTAATCAGCAGTCATCAACATCAACATACAAATGCCTAATTGGCAAACAATGCCATATCATTCCCACTTCATTTCTGAATTCAAACTACCCCTCTATTTAACATAACCAGCTTCAGCTACTCTACCCAATCTGTCCACCCTCACTCACTTAAGCCAAGCCGCGGAATTATGACCTTTTCAACAAACATAACAATGGTAAGTCCAAATGGATATCCGATTGCATAACATGCTAATACAGAAAAAATATTTCCTAAACCAAGACTAAGAACTCCCTTAAGAAACCGATTACGATCATTCCTGGCTTTTTCCCTTTTTGCCTGCTCATCTTGTGGATATGCCATCTTAAGAGGAGAAGGATGAACAAATTTGTCACTGCAAGTGTGATAGCAAGGAACAATGATTAGTAATACTGAAAAAAAAAAAGCAATTGATCGTATATCAAGACATACATATATCTCGAATAACAGGACATGAAGTAGCGTGATTTCTCTATTTTTTAACACTTAGATAGATTGAAAAGAATGATATAACTATCTTTTTTTCTAATCATTCTAACCTTAAAAAAAATCTAAACATATCCACAATTTAGACTTCAATTTAAATAATTAAACAGGTTAACAACCGAAAGAGATTAAACATAAAAGATTAACAACCATCCGTGGTTGTGTGAGTGGTCCGACACTCTTATCCCTTAACAGAGGTCTGGGATTGGATCCCCACCCTCGTATGGAGTCCTCTCAATAACCAGCACTTGACCTCTTAGTGGGCCGGCCCGGTGTGAGCAGAAATTAGTTTAGGCGTAGTACAGGCTTAAAGGTGTCTTCCTCAGTTGAAGTCCACCGGGACACCTCACGAGGGATAAAAAAAAATATAAGAGATTAACTACTACAGACAGCAACTAAAACTAGGCTTAATGGGTTAAACAATTGAACTGAAGCAAAACAAAATATGAAACAACTAGAGAAAGTATATTAAACACTCAAGCAATTAGCCAGAACAAATAACACAATAACAGAAACAATTAACAGATTACAGCAACGAAAAAAAAAGAAATTTATCAATCAAACAACGTTTAGGGTTAATGGCCAGGCAATTAAAACACAGGGAAAACAAAAGAAACTAAACAGTCAAACAATTACTCCATTAATTATGAAATTGACACATTAAAACAGGAAAAAATAACAGGTTAAAGCAATTCAACACAAAGAAAACTAAAGAACTAGGGTTAAACAATGAAACAAAAGAGAGAAAAGAATTGAATAAAGATAGTAAATAAGTATAAAAAATAACGCATTGACCAGAAAGGTTAACAAATTAAAGATCAATTGAGATAAAGAAAATTACAGAAACAAGAACGAGAACAAGAGACTGGTTGAGCACGATGACGAGATGAGAAAATGTGTGTGTGACCGAATAGAGAAAATAACCGGGCTAATGTGACGGAGTTTGAGGCTTTGAGCATAGTAAATTTGTTTCCCTGCACGAATAGGATAATTAATATTTTAGTACTTCGTCTCTTGTTTTTTCTCAAATAAGTCCCTGCCGGTAACTGTTTGACGGTGAAGGTTAATTCCGTCAAAAGACATTGTTACCCTTCATATGTGATCATCACCATGGTGGATTCCTTTTTCACAAACCATGGTAATTTCATAAAATGGGTACTGAAACTAAACAATATTGAAGGAAGTAAAGAAAGTAGATTAAACAAGCCAGCAATTAACTAGAACAATTAACACGTTAACAGAAACAATTACAAATTACGGCAACAAAATATAAAGAAAATCAGCAATTAAGGAAGGATTAGCGTTAATGCGCTAAACAATTAAAAGCACAAAAACAAAAGAAACTACATAGCCAAACAATTATGCTATTAGTTATGCACATTAACAGAAAATTAACAAATTAAAGCAACACGAAGAAAATTAAAGAATTAGGATTAAACAATGAAACAGAAGTGATTAAAGAATTGAACAAAGCAGAAATTAATTATGAGAAGAAAAGCATTGAGTAGAAAAATTAACAAATCAAAGAATGAAATTGAGATGAGAATATTACAGAAAGATACCGGGAACGAGAGACTCGTCGAGCACAAAAACGAGATGAGAAGACACTGGCTAATGTGACGTACTGGATTACTTTCCCTGCACGAACAGAGGGGAGAAAAAGCATTTAGATGCTCACTGAACTTTGTAAAACTTTTCAACGCAGTTACTGAACTTCAATTACCTTTTACTATGGTCACTAATTTTTTTTTAAAGAAACGACCATATCCACTTATAAGTCAACCCAGTTAAACTAATTTTATGCATAAGTGGTACTACACCCTCACTAGCTCATGTAGGACAACTTTTTCTTTTCATTGACTCTAAGGATAATATTTTTTTTATCAGGCTTCAACTCACGCACGAGAAGGCAGTAACTCACCCACTCATGCCGCTCGACTCGAACTCGGACTTACGCGTCAATGGAGTGGTGTCCAACCACTAGGGTTACCGACTCTAAGGATAATTAACCGTTTAGTATTTCATCACTTGATTTTTCTTAGATAAGATCCTGCTATTAACTCCATGATAGTTTCCATTTTTCTCAAACATGCTAATTTCGAGTTATAATAGAATATGTATGTCAATAAACCACGAAATTAGTAATTATGTTATTTTAACTGATTGTATATTTTTACAAATATATCTTCAAAGTTTGTCAAAAATTTGTATCCATTGAAGCAATTAATTGTTTTAATATGTTCAAAAGAAATATTGCATATAATTTTTTGAATGAAAAAGACCACCCTACTAATGGATCAATCTATCAAGACTAGTCTCACCTGTATAGTGGCACCAACCATCTCCAACCTAGTTAGACTGATTTCTAGGGGTGAACAAAAAACTGACCGAACCAAACCATTTTAAATAGAATCGACAATGAAACTGAAGCCAACTGGGTGGATGTAGATGAGGAATTGCCAAACCCAATTGTTATCTATTCAAAACCTACACAAAACTGACCAAACCGAACCTAAAACAAACCACTAAGCCATTTATCAACTCTGATTTTACTTATATTTTAAACTGATTAAACCAACCGAACCGAATCAAAAAATCAATCAAACCGAACCGAAAGTTGAAACTAACGACTTTACTACAAATGACCAGAGAGTAAAACCGAATCGTTTGGCTCAGTTAGAGGTTTGTCCATAAATCAAACTGAACTGAACCGTGTGTACCCCTACTGACTTCTCAATAAGTAGATGGAATATCTGAAATTTATTAATAGAATAGGGAGAGCGCATCCCAAATAATCAAAGTACAAAAGAGACATAAAAGATCAAGACAAATACAAAAAGTCATGACTACCTAAATTGTTGATCTAAACCATTCTTAACTAGCTAGTGAACACAACAATTAGCATTTATACTGACATGAATGAGAGAAAAAAATGAAAACAATATTAGATAACAATTGGGAATATTGCATATTTATTACTAAGATAACAATTGGGAGTATTGGTAAAAATGTAACTTTAAAATGATAAATTATTTTTTCACATTTTAATCATATAATTTATTAATTTGCAATCTCGTTTATATAGGTGAGTGTCAAAAAGAAAAATATGCTTCATTGAAGTTATATAAATTTGTATGATGTATCACACCTATCATCTTCCTTAGACACCACAAACTTTCAACAAAGTTATTAACATAAGTGCGTTAACGAGAAATCGGGGTTATCCATTTCTATCAATTTTCCAAATTTTTGTCTATGTAAGAGAGATTAGAAACTGAAGAAAACAATTTGCAGTCCTTTCAATAGTCAAGAGAAAATAAATAAATGCTTGTATTACATCTAGTTTATAATCTATGTTGTTATACTATGATATCGTTTTCTATACTCTAAAATTTCAGCTATAAAACCCATTTAAATATCGCCCTTTTCTACTAAGATTATTCCAACATCACAATTTCGTTTTCGTAAATGACAGCATATCAGCTAGGCTTTGACAGTGTCTAATAACCACATTTTGTATGCCAACAATACAACATTTAAATTGAAGGAAGATGGTTCTGTCAAAAGTTAAAACAGCTCGACATTTAAAATGACCATCTTAATGAGAAACTAAAAGCACCAATGTAGTCGAGGGTTCAATTTTCGGTAGAAATAAATAAAATGATTTATAAAAAAGAGGAAAAATTAAAAGTAGAATTAGTTAACTCCTCATTACTAGTTAATAGTTATCAAACACAAAGTTCTAATATAGGCGAACAATGGCATTATCAATACCACTGTGTTCCTGAACTCAAAGTAACCCTCTATGTAACATAATCAACTTTAGTATCAAGTGACTTTCTCCCCAGCTCAACAACAGTCCTAAAAGGCATAAAGAAAAAACACCCAGTAGCTACCTACTCTTCCAAACTGCCCACTCTTTGACCTTACAAATAAGGAAATCAGCGACAATAAATCGGTTAAGGCATTTTTAACAGTGTCTCCATTTAATAGGACTAAAATATATTATTTAATTTTTGTTTGTGTATTAATTTTTTTTTAAATTTATGTATTGAAGAAAAAAATATTAAAAAATAAATATTTTATTAAAAGTAAATGAATAATATTAAAAAATAAATAATAATTTTTAAATTTAGTAAAAAGATATAGATTTGTTAAAATTATTAATTATTTTATTAAAAAAATATTAAAAAAATGAGTTAAATTGTAATAAAAATAAAATTAGATTTAAAGTTTGAAATAAATAATAAAATAAAATATTATATTTTAAATAAAGAGGCAGAGAAGTCTGTTGGGATATTCTAAAAGATACTTCCTGGCTTTTCCTGTTTTTGGCTGCTCATATTCTTCATCTGGCTGAGCCATCTTGAATCTTGATTTTTCCCAGATTAGTCCTCGTCGTTAAATGTTTGACGGTGTCAGTTAACTATGCAAAAAGACAATTTTACCCTCCCTACATATATTAGATGCAATCGTTACTATGATGGTTTCCATTATTCTAAAACGTACTAATTTCGAGTTATAATGATAAAATATAAATGTTAATAAACCAAAATAGATATTACAATAAGTTGGTGGGACACATTCTAGCAATGGCTTCCGCTTTTTAATTTGGCTCGACTTGGTAGGACATGCTCGTAACTTCATTGAGTTTGCTTCTGCGGTTGATTTAGCAGAAATTTGCAGAAACATTGTAAATTTAAAAAAAATTAATTAAAGTAATTATAATTCTGAGAATACGAATCATTATTGTACTTTTTAATTATACAATTTATCAATACCCAATCTATTTTTGCTCTCTCGTTGCTCTTTCTTTGACGTATCTGCTTGTCAAAAGAAAATGTGTTTCACTGAAATTATGAAAATCCTATATATCACATCTAGCATCTTCATTAGATTACATTAACATGAATGTAACAGAGATTGGAAACTGAAGTCCTTTCAGTATGGAATATTTCAGAGAAAATAAATAAATGCTTGTAATTTTCTACGCCTGTCTCAGAAAATAACAACTATTTGTATAACAAAGCAAAGAAAATTTTGTTACATGAAAAGGGTGAAAAACTGCAAATGCATCCCCGTGAGTAAATGGTGAAGTATCTATATCGAGGAGGAGATGAATGGAGAGTAGGCTAATTTTCTGCAAAACGATGAGGAAAAACTCAGCGTGAGCGCTGTGAATTGCAGTCTGGATTTACAACTTGTCAGTGAAGATTGAACAATGTTGAACTCATTGTTTAATGCAACGATTATGTCTAATCCGAACGTGGCAGCAAGAAACTAAAGCTGGAGTTTTCGCGGATAAGAGGTGGTGGTTCAATGTCAGAAATGTCAATTTGTTCCATAGACTTCGACAAGTCATCTACCGAGAATGGAATGCCGCAACAGGAAAATTTTGTCAGAATCAAGAACTTCATTCAATAAATGTGCGATGGATTTGTTTTCAAGTGTAATGCAGA
>CAODLS011992134.1:0-25639 GCA_948243855.1 Flueggea neowawraea
AAATTTATTCCTGATATTTATCTTGTTGCATTTATTTTTGATCCTAGGATTAACAACAAATTTGATTTTTTGAAAGATATTTTGGAAACTTATTATTCATTGTTAGGATTAGAAAATGAAAATGATATTAATGTTTTATAAATTGTTACTAGAGTTAGGCTTTTAATAAATGAATTATTAGAATCTATTTCTATTACTTGTCCAAATGATGAATATGGTTCATCCTCACTTCCACCTATCCCTACATCCTCCTCATCATTGTTTGTGGGATCCAAATTGATAGCTGATAGGCAGAAAAAACCAAAGAGTTCTTCAAGCTCTCATAACGATTTTGAAGTTTATCTAACCACTGTTTTTTAGGTTGGTGGTGATTTTCAGATTTTAGATTTTTGGAAGCAATACAATATAACATTTCCTACTGTTTCAAAAGTTGCACTCTAAATACTAGCCGTTTCAGCCTCTACCGTGGCAGTTGAACAAACTTTTAGTAGTGGAAGCAATATTTTAGATTCTAAAAGATCGAGATTAGCTCCCGAAGCTTTGGAAGCTTAAGTTTGTGTTGATGATTGGTCGAGTGCGCTTCAAAGGACTCAAGACCAACTCCATTCATCATCATCCGCAGGTGAGGGGTTATTTGATACCGCTTCCATAACAAACACTTCCGACTCTAATGACAAGAGTTAGTTTAATTTTTTTCTTTTTTTACTTATATTTTAATTTATCATGTATTGTTAATTGTTGTATAGTTATATTATATAATTAAATTCGATATTGTAACCACAGTATTCATCCACCACAAGTGAGGACATATAATTAAATTTAATGAGTTTTTTTCTAATTTTATTTAAAATTATGTGATGTAATTACTAATAGAATAATTAATTTGTTTAAAAATTATTAAAAAAAATCTTTAGAATAAAATGTATTATTGGTATTATAGTTAATTATTGAATATAACAAAATTTACAAACCAATTGACGGGATAAAATAACAGATTAAAAACAAAATTTTGAAAAAAAAAAAGAAAACAGGAAACCGAACCGAAATCGAACCGCCGGTTAAACCTGTTAAAACTGGTCAAAACTGATTAAAACTGAAATCAAAACCGAACCAAACTGAAACCGGACCAAACCGTGAAAACCACGATTCGGTTCCGGTTCTCGGTTCTCACATTTGACAAACCAAAATTGCCGGTTCTGGAACCGGCAACACACTTTGCATTCAAGGTACTCCAGGCGAGATGGACAATTATAAGAGTACCCACACATTTGTACTACAGGCATCATATGACAAATATAATATACGCGTGTATCATATTACACAACATGATCGTTAAAGACAAAGGCTACACCGTAACAAACTGGACAGGAGAAGAAGACGGTCATCAAGCGAATGCATAACAATGAGGTCAATCCGACTTTGCAATGTATATCCAAAGGTTCACTGATATTCGTGATCGTGAACAACATTATCATCTCGAGCGAATTTGGTAGAGCATCTATGGAACAATCGTGAAGAATATTACCGAATTTTATTGTCATGTATTATTATTTTATTTTAAAAAATTATGAACTTTATTTTAATGTATTTTTTATTTTAATGCAATATTTTTATTTTAATGAACACTTTATTTTAATGAATTTGAGGTAGAAAATATTAAATAAAGTAATAAATAAAAATTAGATGATTAAAATTAAATTTTATTTAGTAAAAAGTTGAGTAGACATTTCACATGACTCTTACTGAAATCTTGAGTTATTGATAAAAAAACTAAAAATTTAAAAATTAAAAATTTTAATAAAATAATAATAAAAATATTAAACAGACGTCCTACAAAATAATTTAAAAATTTTAAATTACAAGCAATCTAAAACGAGACATTTAAGAGCGTACTATATATAAATATTCTGATTGGAAGAAGCGGCCAAATGGGAACACACCAAAAAATTGACCGAAAAGAAAACCCACGTCCCCCGTTGTGTCATTGCAGCAGTTGGGAATGAAATCACATAACGTGTCATGTGCCGCTTTTTTCTTTTCCCCGCATTCATTTATAGCATCACCAAGTTGGTATCTCTATCGTGACAAGTTACAATATATTACTTAGAGCATTTCAATAGTTCAGTTTTAAAGTTATTTAATTTAATTTTATTATTTATTTTAAAATTTAAATTAAATTTATTTTTTTAATAATTAATATTTTATTGTTTAAATTTAAAAATAAGGAAAAAATAAAAATTTGTTCCATATTTATATATACATATGGAACAAATCTTTATTTCTCTTCTTATTTTTGAATTTGAGTAGTAAAATATTAATTATTAAAAAAATAACTTGAATTCAAATTTTTAGTAAATAATAAAATTAAACTAAACTAAATAATATATTTTGATTTTCTTAGAAAGACTATCAGTGATACTCTTAATTCAAAAAACATTGAGAGAGTTCAATTCCTTTTCTCTCTATCTTAGATAATCAAAAAATATTACTTTTTCTTTACTTTTTATTAACCTCTCAATATTATTTTAAATAGTAATAAAATATTAATAAATGAGATAAAAAATAAAATAACTTTAAATTTTTAGATAAATAATAAAAAAATTTAAATTAAATAATATATTTTAACCCTTCAAGAAAAAAAAAACAATTGACAATACTCTAACCCCTTGTTTGGTTAATGGTGAGATATGGTTTTATAAAGTATATAGTATAGTTAAATTCTTATTTGTTTTGATTTCCACATATCTATTGTGTGATTTTTCATGTGTTTTCATGGTTTAGAAACCATGAATTTTGACAGATTTTGTAAACCATCAAAATAATGGTTCCCGATAGTTTATAAATTTTACATCTCTAAAATACCCTTAATAAAACTTTATAATACCAAAATTATCCTTATAATTAGGGATATCTCTACCAACTAACAAAAAACAGCATATTGTACCATACTATATCATACAATCTTTCTAAACATAATAAATAATAATTACAATATTATACCGTATAATATCATATTATATTATCTATTAATAAATTATACTATTAATCATCCAAGCCAGGCCTAAGCATTACATATGGTTTTAGATCTCTTTGTTGGGGTTCTGATCCTCTTAACCATGTGTTGGTCCATCATGGTGGGCTCTACATGTACACACCACCGTATTCATCGCTCTTCTTTTACTGGCCTCAGTAGCACCCACTCTCAACTCTCTAACCACCAATAGTCAAAGACAGATTTTCATGTCGACAAAGTCTCATATATATAGTATTATTATAATATTTTTTAAGTTTTTTAATTTTAAAAATTAAATAATTAAACTCTTAATTTGATTATAATCTATATATTCGTCACTAAAATTATTATCAACTTCCGTAACACAGAGTAAAATTACTATCAACTTCTACGACGTTATTCAGTGGTGTCTTCGCATAAAAATAATGTTAGATCCGTTACTGCCAATAGCAGTCGAGAATATGAACTACACGATGGTCCATCCATGCTTGACAAATTAAACCCCCAAAGGTATTAGTCTGACTACAGCTTTATTTGAAAGACTGTCACAACTATTTTGACAATTAAAACGGTTTCCTTTAGCATATTCATTCTCATCATAATCAAATCCACCATTGGTGACTTAGAAAATTATCTCCAATATTTTTAGACAATAAAATTGTTGGTTATCTTTAAAGAACTGCGTAAAAGGCACGACTACAATCTCTATGTTGGAACTAGGCAACACAAACTTATTGACGGGCTATTTTTGGAGTGAACCTCAAACAACACACAGAAATAAACAAAATGGAAATTATTGACAGCATCAAATAAGGGCAATCAAGCATAAGTTTCACTCTTCAGATAAGAAAAACAAAAAATTGTTTTCAAATTACCTCATAGAATGTTTCAACAATGTAAACATAAGACCTGTTTAGTTTAGAAAACAATTTTTCGTTTTGTTTTTCATTTTTTGTAGTATTTCTGTTTTCTAAAAACTATAAATTTAGTTTATAAAAACCTTTTTTTTTCCTCAGAAATTAAGTGGAAGTTGAACTTCTCTCATTTTTGGTTTCTGTTTCTTAAATATTTGAGAATTTTTAGAAATTTTTTTCATGCTACACAGGCCCTTATATTTTTGTATGTAAACATCTCACCAAACTAATGAAGACTATCCTGTGACTGCATCAAAGTGGTTGATTTCATTGGAAAAACCAAATTGATTGAACAAGTCAAAACTTGATCAACCTGACCTGTTCGACCATGAACTGGATAACTCAAACTTGATTTGACTGAACTGCCAATTTGAACTAGAAAAATTTGAATAAGCACCAAGCCATTCAAATTCAGATAACATAAGTTCTCGAAGTATACCTATTTAATAAATCTCTAATACATATCTACATAAAATAAATATCTCAAAAACATTACTACATTATAAAATATTTGATACAAAAATTTAAACTACCTATTTATTATAAAACTTAATTCTTAGTTAACCCCTATCAGGCCTGGTTATATTGTTCCCTCGTTATTAGAACTTATAAGTTGGTGACCTAACCGAGTTTAACAATATGGAAATTAGTCTCTCTAACTGACAAGCAATTTTCTAAGATGAAGGTCTATGTGATATATCATCAATGAAGTTCAACAAAATGCATATTATCTATTTTTAATATTTGTGTGACATGTCAGAACCAATGCCTCAGAAATTCAGTTGTCAGCATGTGAACATTCTTACCTCTTTTTTTTTACTTCCTAGTTTTTGTTTGTCTCATTTTCTAAATGTTGCATTGGACATGCATATGCATGATTGGCACCAAGTGTTGATTATGATATTAATTAAGAAGTAAACTTGTTGAACCTGGTTATAATGCAACGGCGTTCTTTCAAGCTTTGCCGATTGTAAGATCACGAGCCACGATTTGGACAGGCATTTGCAAAGTGCGATGGATCACCACACACATAACATCTTCTGCCCGTTATAGGTTCACCAGTAGCAGACACAAAAGTCGTATCAGCAGTGCGCCCTCCACGGCCTGCAGTTCGGCCGCCTCTGCCGCGACCACCTCTCCTGCTGTTGTTGGATGCTGAGTTTCTGATATTTGCGTTGGCAGCATTCCTTGAACCAGTACCTAGGCTATCCTCCCATCTGTATTACAGGCAACAAATGCCTGATCAGAACTTAGTGAAGACCTTGAACTGAACTAAAGTGTTTTGTCAAAAACCATTTCAATAAAATTTTAATGATTTCCTATACAATGTTGTCAGTTCATAAAAACTCAATATATTGGTTGCTGCATCTAGACGTCGTTCATTTTCACACAACACAAGAAATTATGCCAAACATATTAAACCAGATCCATTTCAAAGAAGTCTATAAGAAGAACAAATTAACAAAGAGAAGTCGAGGCATAATGTGGGCTTGGTTTACATACACAAAGAAGTTGCATCCATTTGATGAACATGAATAGAACTTGCGTCCCCTATTGTTTGCAGTATTAGCTGTTCGCAGAACACATGGCGTTCCACATGTACTACATGGCATTGTAGATTCCCCTGTGTTGCAAAGAGCATCATATGACCAGATATAAAGCACTCAAAAAAACATGATGGAAAACCAGACAACATAAACAATTATTTTGTAGTTTTAACTGTCCATAATAAATGTAGAAGTAGAAGATCAGACAGAAACATGATTCAGGTCATGACCCTTGCGGACAATGGAGAGTTGCAACCTAGAACCATAGAAAAAATTGCCTATGTACCAAAACAATAAAGCACTAAGCCTTCCATGAGGGGGTATCAACACTTATAACCATTTTCTTTTCATGTTTACACATAATGTATACAACTATGATTTAGAAATACCTTGAGTATATTAGTATTTGTAATTCTATTTTATACACCATATTTAGATGATGAATTCTAATTAATATGTCTCTCCTGAGTGATCTTAGATTATCAACATTTTATCATGAGCCATGTTTATCATGATCTGTTAATGTTTCTAGTGTCTGAGAAAAAAGGGGTTAATCATTCAGTAAATGAATCTCTAATCAAATTACTCATGCAAATGGATACCAGTTCTGTTCCAAAGTCACAGAAGTCATTCATATAACAACACCCACACCCAAATTGGCACAAATAAAAGAGTCGATACTAGAATCACTTTACACCTATATAACATCCTTATTTGTTAGAGGTGTGCAAAAATCCAACTGACCTTAACCAATCTGACAGTTTTACAATTTTGCTATTCAAATCATTCAGTTTAGAAATTTTCTGAAATTTTGCAATGAATTTTTAAAAAGGATCAAAGACAGAGAAAGAATTCAACTTTTATCATAAAACCCAATAAGTGAACTGAACTTGCTTGGTTTCTACATCTAATTTGGTTTATTTGGCTTTGGAAACATTCAGTCTATTCAGTTTAGTTTCTGAATTGAATGGACATGAGGCTCATGCAACTATTTACAAATAACTTGAGAACCATAAAAGAACTAAGTAATTTGAAGCAAAAGTAACAAAGAATATGTAAATGATCAGTTAAAAGAAGAGCTCATCATTATTACCATTTTCTTGGCTTATTCCATGTGACTGATTACGTCGTGGGGCTGAAGAATGTGAAGGACAATTGTCCGAAGCATGCCCTGTTTGGCGACAGTATATGCAATCAGCTTGCCTGAAGTTATTTCTTTGGGGGTTACTGGGTGTCGGAGTAGGCACCCGACCTCTTGCTGTAGAAAATATTCAACATGTGATCAGATTGAGCTAATATTTCTAAATTAATTATGATCATAATTCTTCTCTATATTATATGTCATATGTGCACTGAAGATTGAAGGGTGAGACAGAATAAAACATAGCAAACAATTAAGCTAATCTTTCTAAATTACTCATATTCAGCTAATCTTTCTAAATTAATCATATTAAAATCATAATTCTTCGCTATATAATATGTACTGTGTGCACTGAAGATTGAAGGGCAAGATGGAATAAAACATAGCAAACAATTTATGATGCTGGAAGAAAATGCATAAAAGATTAGAAGTGCATGATTGTCAAGAAATAAACAAAATTGACATGCAATGTAAAAGATTCAATTATGTACAGACAAGCAAATAATAAAGCCTATACCAAATACTACAAAAATTCTACAAGACTAACAACAAAACACCAAAGATAGATCAAACTTACAAGGAAACAAAAATCTGCATCTGATGGAAATTCGAACTGCTAAAGTAATTATAATATTAATAATGCATAAGCTTACCTTGCATACGTGTGCCAGTTCCACATATTTCTATCAACTGTCTAAGAATCTCATCGCAGCCACCAATGCAACCTGTTTGTATATGGAATTCATCATTAGCCAAGAGTACCTATACCATGTTAACTTAAAAAGTATTCATAACTCTAAAAAAAATGTGTAAGCTGCCAAATAAAAAAAAAGTTCATAGACATCAAACAAAATTTAATTAAAGAATGCATAAAAAGAGCACATTCAGAACCTCCAAACAGTTCTATGATGACAAGAAAAATTTGTAACAAAGAACTTCAATAGTACTAGTCAATGAAAAAACAGGACAAACACATGGAAGGACTTATAAAAAAAATATGGAAGAAGAAAGGGAATTATGACAGAACTTTTGTCTTGTCTAAGTTCAAATGACAAACAACATTCTTTCCTTTTCAGCTAGGAGCCAAGGACATATGCAATCCAACAGTTGCAAAACATCATACGTGTGGAAGACAGGATTTAAATATATGTATTATCAAACAAACTACGAAACCTTTTTCTTTTCTAGAAAATATTGATCTGCATGAAGAGGCGTTTATAAATTCTCTTACATCAAATTCTAAACTGAAGAGCAACGCCACAGTTGCAAGATAAACTGATTCTCAAGCCAGACTACCAGCACAGGCAGTTAATCATCACTAATCCTAGTCTTACAAAGTAATGGTTTGGATTCAACTCTTGTATTTAATGTGCTGACCCTTGATGTTGAATTCATGTACCCTTTTTCTAGTTGGAATCACCTTTCCTCATCCAATTACTTGGTAGCTGGAAAAAGTGGCCTAACAATTTCAGAACCCAAACTTTTAAACTACGATGCCAATTCAAATCTTCAGTACTTAATACGTAAAAAACCAACTCAGAGAAAAGCACATCTTTTTTACGTCAGCAATTAAAAATCACATAGCTATGCATTCAATAGAACAGAAAACGGGGCCATTCAGAGTTCAAAATGAATATGTTCGAGGCTAAACTATATTGACTATCTCATACTTAAATATATTCGAGGCTAGACTATATTGACTATGTTATACTTAATATAAAATGTTTGATAAAAAACATTGCTTATGAAATTCAATGTAAGCTCCTTCCTCACAATGGAATAGCACTTACCCAAATGGTTGACGTTGAAGCCTGGTGGTATTTCAAATTGGCGGAACTTAAACTGAATCAAGTAAACAGGACCTGTAGAAAAGTTGTACAACTAGTAAAAAACCAAGATCTTTATCATGACAAAGATAGAATATGTCACGATAGAATATGTCAAGGACATATATTTTATTGCACGCTTCCAGCAAAGCCAGACCCAGTAGCATTTCCCCTGGTTTTAAAAAATAATAGTTCAGAGTCAAAATGCAGTAACAAATTGCACAGCTTGGCCAACCATACACATGAACATGTTACGGTTGCATAGTGTGCCAGTCACTTTAAAATTCATCGCATAGCCATTGCAGAATTGCCTCATGTAGTGAAAACTATTTAAGACTTTGTATCTTTTCATGACAGGGAGGACAGCTGCAAAGTTTGATAGCATTAATAACTTACAAATATGTGAACCGAGTATTGACAGTTATGCAATGGCATTTCAAAAATCTGCTACGCTAGAGTAATATTCACCACAGTGAGGTGGCTCCATACATTAACTATTATTCAGCCTCTCTGTAATGACTAGTGAAAGTAAAATATACTGAACCACTCAATTCCCTCTTTTTTCAGCTTGATTTGTCAAAAAATAGAACCAACTTTATTGAAGAAATTTAATTGCACCAGAAACGAATGTAGTAATAGTAATGTTAGTTATATCTAAATAATTATAATGTAATTTGGACATCATTATTCAATAGAAAAAATCAATACAAAGAAAAGGCTGCTGGGATTTATTACTGGCTCATAATAGGAAAGATAGCTGAATCTGCAGTTACTTAAAAGAGCCACACCTCAGTTACAACCAGTCTTGTCATTGAATTGATAACTGATCATATGAAGTAACATGTCTAGTCAGAATCTTGTCTACCTATAAAGCAGTTAACAATTATAAGTAGAAACCTGGAGCGCATGAGTTGCAAATATTGGTTGTTACAGTGGCTTCTAATACAGGTCCAGGGAGCCATATAGCATTCCTACACTGAAAATTTGATAAAAAGTGGGTAATTACGAATTGTGACCAAAGCCTCATAAACTACAATGCCAATGGCAAGGCATCAAAGTAGCTTAAAAATTTTTCAAACTTTAAACAGGCATTACTCTTTCCTCGAACAATCAAGTTTTAATAAGAAGAGAATTAGCGAGTCAGGTTTTTTCCATCTGTCCCAGCAAGTCATGACCGTAAACAATGAAGTAGAAATGAACTTAATGACCAAGTGACAATACATTGGATGACATCAAGGTCATAAAATATTGAAATTATTTAATAATATCATAATCAGAAAAATCAACAAATAACACCGCTAACTTTTTCATCCTAACTTTACGTGTAACCTTCAGTCCAGTCTGTGGTCTGCGGCGATCCCAAATTGAGGATACCACCACAATCCAAAGCTTTTAGCCAACTCCAGAAAATGGAATTTCTATGAGATTAACAAAATTCGGAATACATATTCCATGGTGCTTTCACCCCAAATAGATATACAAGTTTCTGTAATAACATTGGCAACTGAACTACCTTAAGGCTTTTCATATAAATTAGTTATTCCAACCAGATAAACAAATGAACAAATGAAACCATCTATGGAAACAAGTTGCTTGTTTGGTTTAGCAAAATAGAATGAAATGGAATTGCAGAATTGTGGTAGCATAATTATGGAGCAAGTAATAGTATTATGGAAAGGCTCAATAGAACTTTGTGCCACAAATCTTTGCACTTTAATTCCACTTTTTCTATTAACATTTTTCATAATAAATGATACACAATTTTTTATGTCTTTCAGTTTAGCACATTTTAGTTAATTGTCAGAAATTGCTGTTAAAATTTAACGTGGCATTGATGTCCTGATGATGTGACAATTAGCATAAACGTGGCAACACATCCATGTGGACAAAACCGCAGCTTCAGCAGTACTAAAACGACAATGAAAATTCATGCCAGAAGTGAAAAAAAAATAAAAAACCTAAAGTTTTTGTTACGAAGTTCTATTAAGCCTAATTTTTTAAAATATTTGAAGTTTAAACTTAAAAATTGATAATATACACATTCAACTACTTGAGCTTGTCAGGTTCAAAAAAAAAACTTAAGCTTGTAAAATTATTTAGTGAGTTAATCTTCATAAACTAATTAACATGTTGATTTAAACATGTTCTTATTTGAGAATATGTTTAATTCAACATTTTAATTAATTATAATTAGTCAATAGAGAATTAAGTGTTTTCACTTTTGAGAAAATTATTTAATTTGTGCATCTTAAAACGTTATCTGTTGAAAAAGTTTGCATCTTTTATCAGCAATTTAACAAAATTTTCAATGCCCATCGCATAATTAAGGTGAAAATGTAACTTAAGACATGATACCTAAAATTTCAAAACAGTTTTACATGCAATAGAATAATAACATATAAAAGAGCTGTGAACAGGACCAAACCAAACACATAAACACATATTAAGGATCAATGTATTAAAGGCCAAATGTGACATTTAGTTATGATGAACAAGTATGCCAACCTGTGGGTATCCCAAGCATCCAACCATAAAATTGCCATCCTGTTTGTTGTGAGCAGGCAGATTCGTGAGGAACAAGATAACAATTTTCTATTGGGAACTCGAAAAACACAATGAAAAGAAAATGGCTTAATACATAGGAACCCCCCTGAACTTTGCAGGGTAATTAATTACCCCCTAAGCTTTTCAGAGGGTAATACTTGTCTGCTGACATGGCAATTTCAGAAAAAAATAGAAAATTGCCATGTCAGCAAATAAGTCCTCAGAAAATACGTTTTTACAAGTTCAGGGGGTAATTAATTACTATGCAAAGTTCAGGATGTAACTAGAAAAAAGAAAATAAGTTCAAGGGGTTCTTATGTATTAAGCCAAAGAAAATTCATATTTCTATTTAAAAGAATTTGGTACTTCTCTCAATATAGACAAAAGTATAAGCACAGATTTGATCCAAGGAAGCCACATCTGTAAAATAGGCAGGTAAAAATATACAGAAAGCAAAAAAATAATGAACTTGTCATAAGTTGGTTAATTTGAAAGGTATATAATCATTCAATAATCATTAAGTGTGGAATGCAAATTTAAGCATCATTGACAGTTTCTTATGGAAAACTTCTCTCCGCTATTATCCATCACTTACGAAGATCACAATAAAAAAAGGATGTAGATATGGTTGTGTGATATTTTGCACACAATAAAGAATCTTCAGTAGAAGAAACAAACTTAAAAGCATGGTATTTGAGGCAAATAACATTCCCTAAGAACTGGTTCAAGATATGCAATTTATAACATTGCTCCTAATCAGTTCCTAGAGAAGCAGCAAAACAAAATTATCATCCACCCAATTTCATCTTCCGCAATGTGAAAAGTTCAGCTTTCAATTCTTTAAAGAGTGACTCTAGAAAACTAAAAGAAAAAAACCCTTAACTTCACAATATTATCCAAAATCAATCCTAGCATGTCAACATGAAGACACTTTTAGCAGTCAAACAAGAAAGACATTTAATAAAATTTGGGACAGGAAATTAATCAATACGTTCACATGAAACGTCAAGATGAAATGGAAAACTTGAAGACACTCTTAAAATTTGAACAAGAAAGACACATAATACAGTTTGGGAGAGAAAGTAGATCCTACATGCAGACGAAAGGAAGCAATATTCTTTCAAAGAGATGTGTGACAATAGCATCACCATGCTGGTACAATATAGAGAAATTGTGAGAAACATATTGTTACCCGATTACGTCTCAACACCATATTTGATTCCTGGCAAAGTCGACATGGTTGAACAATTTCGCCGGTTGCATGATGATCATCGCTGCCTCCTCTATCAGATCTGTTCCAAAAAAAAAGGCAATAGAAGATAACAGAGTATGGTATTTACAACACTCAAAGAATGAAACCCCACCTTTCAAAGAATACTTCCATTGTTTCTAGGAGTTTTACTTTGTTTACCCTTGCCTGCAAAAGATTTTCGGTCACGACAACTGAATGGGGACAAAAGGCATGACATTTTTATGTGACTTACATAATTTGGAAACAGTTAAAAGCGGATTATGTTAAGAACAACAAAAAGAAAAGGCACAAGTTGAACCTGAGAAGACATTTGCCAACTTTATTCCAATATGACAAAACAAACTTACATCCAAGAAGCAGGCCTTCATCTGCTGCAAGCAAGTAGCCAAAACTTCCGCTTTACTTTTATGGCCCACACTAACTTCTTTCATGTCATATTCCATAATTGACCGAAGTTTCGGTTTCCAGAGTTCATGGCTGGGAAAAGAAAAATTCAATTTAGCGTCAACATCAATAAACAAAAGAGATAGGACTAAAAATGTAAGCTAAAGAATATAAACTTCTCAAGAGAAGTGTACACATTATGAAAAACAAAGTAGTGCCTCACTGTCCAGTTTTCCAGGCTATAGGAAACTATAATGTAAATCATACAAATTTACTAACATCATAACAGAATAGTTTAATCATGCAGATACTCTTCACGCATATTATACATAATCTTATCAGCTTTTTTCAACCTCTCATACCCCAAAAGATCTCAACTTGTGCAGTATAAAATGGAAATATTGTGGCACCTTGCTTTTTGTCTTATTACAGCACAATAATTAATGATACACCGTAGTGTTTTGTGATAAATCATTCTTATGTACTATTTCGTGCAATAGTTTGTTTATTTTGTTCTCTTTACTCACTGCAGGTCAGTGTTGAAATAAAAGGTCAACCCAACAAACATTTTTAACCGTTGGGAAAAAGTGAAAACTTACCCCATATCATCATATCCCATAACCAGCGCCTCACCCTGATATTAAAAGTAGTCATAATTAATAAAGAAATAATTTCAGAGAAAATCATCAAAGCATTCTGTAATCTCTGAACACAAAAACTAGGATCCAGTTTTCACTGGCATCAAAACATTACCTAAATAATTGATAAGTTTCCAGGAGTAGAAAGAATTCCAGTAACATATATCAGATGCATACAATAAATCCAATTTTTTTGGGCTAATCTTATTAGGATAAAAGAAAAATCAAATGCCAAAAGAAAAGGTTCCCAAATAGCAATGTGTCCTTCTTATGTAGCAATTGACCATTTATATATTTGATATAAATCCAAGTCAGTTTAAAATATCTTCAGCTAGAAAAGTAACATTGAGAGACTAAATTAGAATTGCACTGCCAACATAAGTATGTATTTAGCATTATTTCTCTGTCATCCAGGGATTAAATTTTCCAGATAAAATGCCTTGGAGATAAGCCTACATTACAATGACAGGTCTCAGAACTTTTCTCTTTCTTTTATACTCCCTCCGTTCCGTTTCGACTGTCATTTTAAGAAATTTCCTTTTTCAAAATAATTGTCATTTATCATTTTCAAGAGTGTATTATTATTTCTTTCCCTTAAGCCCTTATTTAATATCAACTCACACATTTTTCAAAGTTTGCATTTATTATTTCAAAAAGGGTGTAAGAGTCAAATTAGCATAAAATTAAGACAATTTAAATGTTTTCTTAATCTGTGTACCAAAACCTTAAACGACAGTTAAAAGGGAACGGAGGGAGTACCAAATTTTGTTATTACCAACAGTCAGAGCACATAACTAAACAAAAAGGAATCCAGTGTTCAATATTAGGTTTTCTTCCTTGGATATAGGTGGAATCAAGTGAATCAATTATAAAATGATAGACTCTTAATTAGCTAAGACTTACCAATAGTCAGAGAGTATTAGTAAAAGGACAATGAAGGATCAGTGATGTAAAAAAATGACATCTCATTTATTTGTGCAAATGTAGCAAATTTATTATTTTATAAACAAATCCTTTTGGGTGTTCTAAATATTAATTCAACTCCTGAAATCTGAAATCTGTACCATGTAGCCGCAATTTTCTGAAGCTATTAACTGACTAAAATATAATAGCAAATTAATTAGATATGGTGCTGCGGTTGTTAGTGACTGGTGAGGAATAATTCTCATGTTGCAATAGACCAATCCATTGATTTTTACAATGACAACAATCTGAAAGTTGATCACCTGCACAAATGGCAGCTATTCCTAATTTGTAAATTCCAAACCTCCACTTCTATTTTACCAAGTATTATTTTTTAATTTAAACCAAGCCCAAAAATTTACTTAGAAACTAGAAGATTTCATCAGCTGGACAAGAAATTTAATATCATAAGAACAGAAAAAATTTCTAGAGAAAAGCAGTGACATACAAGATTAGTAGGGGAGAAGCGAGTGTTTGCGTCCTTCGTTGCATAAAATCGATCAAGCAACTTTTTAATGTGATCATGCATCGTAGCGTCCGTCCCAATGCCCGCCTTTAGATAATAGATAACAGGTTAAAGTGGAAAAAATATCATTATCACAGTCTCCACACTGACACCAGAATAAAAAAATCTCCACACTGACACCAGAATAAACAAACCCTTTCAGATAATTATTTTCTCACCTTGTCCATACAACTTAGCAGGTCTGCTTCACTTAACAGAGGAGGCGGTCTAGTAACCCCTGAATCAAGAGTCAATGTGGTTGGGATAAACTGCAACATTGTCAAAACAAGGTATGGCTTTTAATACATTCAAGATTTAACTCTGGAATGAATTCTGAAAATAATTTATTCACTAATTGAAAGTTTGGAACATCAAAAAGTGTATCGCAACACAGCAAATACATTGTTTAGTCTGGCAAAGGAACCAATTTGTCAAAATAAATACTTCTTAAATTCATCCATTAAAGAGAGAAATCTAAAACATTCAATTTCATAGAATAACAATAAGGCATTATTAAAAAAGAAAAATAGATAAGGCTGACAAAAAATAGCAAAGAAAAAAGCAAAAGGCGATAGACAACAATATCCAATTTGTTGGCCAAATCAAATTCAAAATAGGGAACATTACTTACCCGATTTATATCTAAAAAAAAGCCTCAGTTTGCATATTACCAATTCTTCACATTCATTTTTTTTCTCAAACTTTCTGCCATATCCTTTCATTTGTTACTCATTTATTTCACATGGCCAATTACTTAATAAAGAGCCAAGTATGAATGAAATATTATTACTTAACAAGTCCTCTAATAATAGCCTGTAATCAAATACTCCATCTTTAAGGTGCTAAGTTTATATTTTGCATCTTTTTCAAACGAAAATTATAAATTAACTTTTGTAGTGTACAAACCATGTCATGGATCCAGTTTTTGTCAGCAATACTACAACTCAAGGAATAGAGAGAAAATGTCGAAAATAATGTGGATTAACAATTCAGAATAACTCAATTGAACCGCCCAAGCATGTTGAATGGGTGCCTTTTACAATGAATTACCAAAAACTGGACAAAACTAAAGTTAATGAAGGCAATAATTGATATTATGTTGCATAACCAAACCTGCTGGCCATGCACGTAGGTTGGAATCATTGAACCTCCCCATGATTCAAATCGGTAAACATCCAAGTAGTTTTTCTGGTCACAACAACAATGCCATATATTAAAACAATTGCAAATAAATGCAAATGGAAACTTGATTTGCTTTGTAACAATTACATGATCCAAGTATAAGCACTTGATTTTCATTCCTATACAAATGAAACAAATTTACTCATTCTCTATTTCAGAGTGATCCCTATTATTCTCTCACAAAAAAAAAGGCAATAAGTAAATGTTGAAGCAAGAATTAAAAAAAATGCACATTGAAGTGGAGGAAAATGTCTAGATTTGCTTTTTTTATGGAAAAAACAAGAACTATGAGGAAGGAAACACAGTACAAAATCTAACTGATAATATAGTATGCAATTGTTGGCTGAGATGGAATATAAAATCTGAGAATGATACAGTATACCTACAGCTAATATCACTCTCCCTGAGGCAGAAAATTGTTCCCCAGCGATATCAATTTCGACAGTTGTTTCAGCTCCAACTGCTGGTTGTGAAACACATGCCAGAAAATGGCGAACAACAAGCTCATATACTTTCTGCACACAAAAGAATTACTAGAATTCAGAAACACAGAACATAATATCAAAATGTGAAGCAATCAGCACAATGCCATTAAAAGTTTTAGACTAATTTTACTCACATGATGATCTTGACTCCATCCATTTTCGCCGGCAGAATATTTTGTTGGGTGGATGGGTGGATGCGCCTTGTCATCATGCCCACCACTACCAGGGTTTCTCCAAAGTCCTGCTCCTGGATCTAACAACCTTTGCGTATACGATCCCCATACAGGATGTTCTTGTTGTTCTCGCACAATAGTCTATCAGGTTAAGATTATAAAGACATGATATGTTTAGCCACCCAAACAACACCTAAGTCACTAAGAAACAAATGCAAAACACATTCGCAACAGAATAGCCACAATATTCATAATGCAAAGATGTGCAACCTCTATTGGTTGCAAAGGCAACTAATTTGAAAGTACTTTCCCCATTACAAAATATGGTTTAAAAAAATACCTTTTTTAAATAAAAAGGAGGGAGGAAAAACAAGCTGCTTGCTCAAACCAGTAAATGACTTCATAACTGTGTTAGTGGAAGGGAGTGAGGATTTTATACTTATTCTAGTTGCTTACTGATTTGGAGGATTTCTTATGAGCTAAAAATCAGAAAAACACAACATACAAAATATAAAGTTGACAACCAACAACCTGAAATACTTTCAAGAGAGCAACACTTAATCATGGTATCAACTAGATTCATTTCCAATAGATATATAGTGAACTAACTTTAAAACAAGAGGCAAACAAACACATTTTCCACTGTATTAACCCTATCAGAAGAAAAATGGAAGAATCTGACAACTTACAAATAGAGATTAAGTAATATCCCAAAATATAAGGAATCGAAGGTGAAAAAAGATGAAGTTACATTATGCTAAAAGCTATAGCTATCCGCTTAAGCAGTCTAGTGTTAATAACTCTATTTAGAAACAGTATTTTAGATCTATGAAAGTCAAGGACCCATACTCATTGTTGCATAAACATTTCAAACATATGAAAACTTTGTGAATACGTGTGTGGGCGTGCATGCGTGTTGTATGCATGTCAATGTGTGAGTATGAGCGGATGAGAGAAGGAGATGTGTCATTCCATTTTGTTATCGTAATCTATATCACTTGTCCAGTTATTTACGTGATCAGATATAATCCAACATAAGCTCTTGGACAATAGCAACCTCAGCAATTAATGCAATTTAACACACTCAACCCAGATGCTCAATTTTGCTATTACTGCAGGCATCATCAAGCTTATAAATACACATGATCCCCACTCCAAAATGTTGTATGTTCAGAGCTTCAAGCTTCAATAACTTGATTGAGCTGCTTGCTTCTGGGTTATGACAATATATTTCTTAGCTGTCTTTCTCCTTTTTCTCTAAATATAAATTCCTTAAATATATTAAAGGCACAGGTTATTAACAGAACCAAAATCAATTACACAGACAAAGGTACCAACATGCAAATCAGTTCTGCTAGAAAAGCAGTCTGTCTCTGTACGAGGATAACTGATGAAACCAGCCTGATATAAATCTTCTGCCACCTGTGGTAGACAACCAAAAGAATATATAAGGAGAGACTGACTGAGATATACCAAACATCAAAACTACAAAGCATAAAATTTCATTGATATATTATCAAAGAATGAGTTCAGGACAAGGGTTTTAGGCAGCAAAAAAACTGAGATTTGAAAATAAGAATAAGATTTGGGCGGAAATGAATGCTGTCTATAAAATACACAACATGCAGAATATCCATGGATTTTAATTTCAAAAATAAGGTAGATATATTTCTGAACATAATAAAACATGGAAATATTCTACTGCTTCAAGCCTATCTTGATTATATGAGCAAACTACTTCATAATGGTCACTAGGACACAAGTACTTAATGAATCATGAAACTCGACAGAGGCAGCCATTAGTTTAAGCTCCATTTGGAAAGATATTAGTTAAATGCACTATACTTATCAATTTGATTTGTATCCTGAAAAGAATACATTTTATTCAATAATTTTGAATCCAGATTTACAGCATTAAGATACAATCATCAGTGCTTGTGTGCATAAAATTCATTGCATCAAACTCTTTACAATTTAAATTCACATCCAGATTGACTCATCTAAAATTTCATGTCTAAATGCAGCATATAGAAATCAACAGACAGCACAAGTGCACAACTTTGAGTTAAGACAGCTCACTTTCATGGTTTGTTCAGAACTCATTCGAAAGTATCGTGAAGCCCTTTTCTCTAGCTCAATTGTACTCAAAGGATATGGAGGATACTTGAGTTTCTCCTGCTGCAAAACCTTTGTGACCTGATTGGCAACAGGTAATAAGCAATTTCACGATTTAGTAAAACCTTCTTCATCCAAATACAAACATTTTGGTACATAATTCATGTGACTTACAGTCGCAGTTGGCTCTTCAACGCACATTTCATAAATTGTGAGAGAAGATGTATAGTCAAACAGATGCCCACGCCTATGGAACATATGAATTTATTAATAGGTCATTATTAAACTCCGAAGAAAGTGGAAAGCACAAGTACACAGATTACATCCAACTGAAGGTAGCAAGGCCTTCTTCTGATTTGTGAGTACAATTAATAGTCCAAAACTCTTCCGGCTCATGTGATTGTATCTCCCAATATCGTTCCACAACAAAGCCAAGTGTAGGAAACTGCAATCACAAAGGATCCAATACAAGTAGTTTATGAGCATTAGTACAACTTTTGGGGATTGAAATAGAAAAACCATATTCAAATTTGTAGCAGGTTTTATTCTAAATAATTTGCCAGCATCTACTATCCATGCACCTGACAAGGCCCATAACTTAGAACCAGATTTCTGTTATCTTGAGCAGAATCAATAGCAAACTTGTCTTTCAATAGCATGGTTTGGAACCGGGTAAAAGAAGCACCAATTCGAAGATCAATTTCCTGCAATAAATTTTTGAAAGAAACGAATTTAATTTGTAGAAATGGAATAAAACTATTTAGTCATGGAAAAGATTATCACATTCTCAATTTGCATCTGGGATATGAATTGCAAATGCAGCTTGACAAAAGCATTTAATCATATGCAGCTCGAACAAGTAAATACTTCCTTCCCTCCAACTATGCAATTGCACTATATAATTATTTAAGAAAAATCTCAATTGTCGTGCATCCACTGCATCAGCAAACCACTGATTAGGAGCAACAAGATTTTGAGCGGCTTCGTGGATTTCTCTGGCATTTGTCAGAATAATCAAACGTCTGACAATACAAACTTAACAAACCATCAAAACACGAAAACATTTTGTTTGCCCAAAAAATACCTGTCGATTAAAGCAGAGAAACGGGCCCTCAGTATAGTAAGATGCCGATTAACAGCTCTACACACTTCCATCACTTCAAATGCAATGTTCTCTCCCTCTCTATCACAATCAAGCCACAGGACAAGCCACTGGCACCTTCTAGATTCCTCCTCCAGCGTCCTCTTGATATCCATTTTGTCCTACCAATCCCCAATTACATAAACACTTCTTCAATCACAACATTTCATCGAACAGAGACATTTCGGCATATCAATAGAGCTTATGCAAAAATGCATATTTATTTATTTATTGAATAATTCAAATTATTAATTTGGCAAAACATATCTTCACTTTATACATAAGAAGAGATGAGAGAGAACCTCGGGAACGTATTTACGGACGGAGGCGTGGTAGAGATCGACGGGGTCGCAAGAATGCCACTTGCGGAATTGATCTTCGAAGTCGAGCTCCATGAGGTGGCCGGTGACAGAAGTAACGAGCATGTGACAAGGCTGGCCGCTAATTGTGTAATTGAACTCGAAGATTTTGTTGTACCGAGACCGCCCCTCTCTCACTCGCATTCCGTGCTGTTGGCTCCTGGACAGTATTGTGGCCACTGATTTCGCCACTGAAGGCTTCTCCGCCACATTCAGGACGTTAATCATCGCCGCCGAGGGGTGGTGAGAAAGGTTTTTTTTTTTCAAATGAAAAGTGTGAGAGCTGAGAGGTTTTCTCTTCCCGCCGATTTGAGGAGGATATGCATCTAGCGGATTTTTTTTGACTGCAAAAATTAAAAAAATAAATATATACTCTCTGTTCCACATTGGTACACTATTGGATGATTAAGGTTACTGAAGAAAAAATAAAAAATGGTTAATTTAGTAATAAAGTTATAATTATTTTTTTAATATATCAGATTTACTCTTATATACTATTTTGGTTAAATTAATTAAATAAATATGAACTTTAGTCTAATTAACAAATATATCACGAATTTATGTTAATGACATATTTGTTAACCAAACAAAATTTAATTTTTTTAAATTAATTTAGCGTACTATTTTCTAAATGAATAAAAAATAGCATATATTGAATACTATCAAACATTTTTAACAAAGAAAAAATAATATTGTTGTTCGATTTTGACGATTCTCGATTGTTCGAGTATTTGTTATTGTTGTTGTTCGATTTTCGAGGCAACAACAATTTGTGTCGTTTTTGTGAACTGAACGAAAAGCCTTGTTTCTCGACGTTCGAAAAGTAGTTCATCAACTTCTACAACATTCACCATCATGCAAACACCTTCCCAACAAACTGGTCATCACGGGAGGAGACGATAAGAGCTGGTGTCGAAGTTGGAGCTAGAGCCACAAGAAGCGTTGTTCCTACTATTCCACTTGCCGACTATAAGATGTTGAGGAAGCAGAATGAGGACAATCAGAGAGCTCTAGGCGAGATGACGACCTTGTTCCAATAGTTTCTTCCTTAAGCGGTCCTTCCACTCACCTTGCGTGCCTATGCCCGAAGTGGAAAAGCAGTGGAAAGACGTGACACTCCACATGAAAGTCACCATCGACTCCTTCATGTTCCCAAGCATCAAAATCATTTGCCTCGACAAGATCACGTTAATGGCCCAGTGCCCAAGTTCGTGCTGAGATCAGGAAGAAGAATTATCTCGAAATGGTGGACATCACTTGCAAAGGAGAACCAAGGATTTCTCCAAAGAATGCTAAAGTGGAGCATGTTGAACCAAGGGTGTTCACATTTGATTCCTTCTATGTTTTGATTAATGTACAAAACTTAATAAGATTATCTTTAAGAAAGAGAACAAATTCAAGATGAATGAAGATCAAGAAGAGTTAAGAAAATCATGTTTTCAAGTCTAAGAGTCGACCCATGATGATTAGTAGTCGACTAATGCAGAAAGAAACTATTTCAAGAGGTTTCAAACCTTGAGTAGTCGATTGGTGGAATTGATGAGTTGATTGGCGAACAAACAGAAGCTAAAAAAGTGATTGGTAGTCGACAAGTGAGACCATGAGTCAACTAATAAAGATCATAATTGCTCAAATTAACATGAAATGACATTCATATGATGTACAAAGGTCATTTAATGGATATGTGACTTGGGTAGTCCACTAACCAAGAACAAAGAAGTGAATATGAAGCTGGTAGTCGACTAGTGACTTGGGTATCCGCTGGTGGAAGCTGTCAACGTCAAAAATGCTTCATGATTGATTTACAACGGGTCTCTACACTATTCCAACAGTACAATCAATTTGAAGAGTGTTTTAAACACTATAAATAGAGGCTTGAAGGAAAAAAGAAAGCACGTAACTCCTTGCTACAATAATTCTTCATTTGGTGCTCAAAATTAGCCTTGTTTGTGGGTATTTTTGCTTCATTCACTTACACCAAAATTCCACCACATTGTTTCTCTTTATAAACACTTTGAGTTAGGGTAAGGTTTGTTGTTACCCTTGAAAACAACATTGTAAAGACTTTAGAGCTATGAGCCTAGAGAGAAGTCAACCTTGAGTTGGCCTTAGAGGTGTGAGTTAAAATCAACCTTGAGTGTTAGGCTTTAGAAGTGTAAGCGGGGAATCAACCTTGTATTAGTTTTGAAGGTGTGAGCTCCAATCAACCTTGTTGGATTGAGCTGGAATCAATCATCAATATAATGAATCCTAAGTGAGGAACTTAGGTAGTGGATGTAGGCATAATTTGGACGAACCACTCTAATCTCTTGTGTTCTTTCTTCTCTACTCTCTCAACTCAAATAAGAAGACCAAAAATATAATCCAACATAGCACCAGTCCACGATGAATATTTAATAGATGGCGAACATGAAAAAGATGATAAAAGAAATTCTTGAGCAAAGAAAGTTGGTTCCCCTAGAGGAAGAGCAGCAGGGAGCCAAAGCTCCATTCACTAAGGAGTTCATGGAAAAACTACTTCCTCCAAAGTTCAAGATGCCTTAACTGCTAACTTTCTTAAAAATGAGGATCCACACGAGCACATCTGGAGCTACGAAGCCATCATCATGCTTCATGGATGGAAGGATACCATCATGTGACGAGCATTCTCAATAACATTGAAGGTTCATACACGTTTCTCGTCAGTGGGTATAAGGAGGTGTCTAAAAAGGGACAAAATTATGAGGGCCTATGAGCCTAGAGCGGACAATATCTCAGTGGATGTGCTTAGAGCGCGATCGTCGAGAGATATGGTCCAAAAAAAACTATTGTGTTAAAATCCAAAAAGTTGCTTCGCTTTATTATAATTGCAGCATTTGAACAAAGCGAGGTTGTGGAGGTGGCAATGAAGTTAAGGCTATCTGCGTTTAAAGGTATGGTCTATTTTTTGATGGTTTGTGCTTATTTCCAAATTCAAATAGGATTTGGTTGTATCTGAGTAGACTTGACTCAACTCACGAATCATTCTCAATTTTCTTTACCGTATAAATTCAACTAGTCACCAATTTGTCTAAGTAATCATATTAAAAGCACATCAAAAAGCACAAAATCATATAACATACATTTGAATCTAATCTCCAGTCTATACTCACTCGTGCCTCCGATATACGTGCTAAGTCGAGGACTCCTAATTTCCCAAACTATGAGTATTTGGGTCATCTGGATCTACACAGTGTTAAAATTACGTTATTAAATACGTTTAGCTACAAAATTTTAGACTAGTCCATATAGTAGACTTTTTAGTTTAATCTCAATTGTACAGTCTATGTTCCATTTAACATTTATAGAGTTACATATTTTCAATTAAGTTTATGTAAATTTTATATGAAATTAGACATTCTAATATTTTTTTTCATATAAATTAGGATTTCTAATTCAATATTTACAAATTATGGTGAATTTATAAATTCAGACTACGCTCTGTTACACTTCTACTTAGGACAGATTGAGCATCACTTAGTATTTCAACCATATTTCATTCATTTAATTACCAAATTGAACTCTGTAAATTGTTTCACAAACTAGACATATAGATATTTCTAATAATATAAACCAAATTGCCTAATTCAATCTACGAAATTTGCATTGAATTGTTAAAATCATACCAATGGTTGTCACAGGGCAGACATATCTTTCCTCAGTATTTTAATCACGGTTTATTCTATTCAAATCCAAATCAAGAACGATTTATTGATTTAGATCCTTTTTTCTGGAACATTTCATAACCTAATGAAAAATATAGAAATTGCAGTAAATTTCTCATCTACACCTAGAAATAAACTATATTAGGTGGAATAATCAACATAACCAGTCCTAACTAAACAAGCCTAACTTCCTAGATACATGGAATTAATCTATATAATTTCATAGCCCATTAAAAGACATCAATATCTACAAATTTAATGTTTTGAATGTTTGAAAATTAAATCTCTAAGGTTTCCAAAATCATGTCCAAACAAACTATTTTTTAAGCATCTCTAAAAATGCAAATTTATACAATTTTGACCATAAATACCAAACGACACATAATTAGCGTAAACCATTTTATAGACATATGTAGGACTCATAAATATACAAGTTAAATTCTTTGATGTTCCTAAAATTTGGTCTCTAACAAATTCAAAAATAGAAATCAAATAGAGCCTTATCAATAGTTAGTATAAATTCAAAATTACCTTTGGGCTTATGCTTGCTTTGATGCCATGATGAAGAGAATTTTTTGTCTGTGAAAGTTTTGTATTGAGATGAGATTATTCAGGGCTGGTATGTGTTCAAATAAAAGAGTTTACAAGGGCTATGTGTGTGTTTGGAACAAAGGAAAAAGAATCATTTGAGTGGCATGGCTGCCAATTCCACTTGTCTTTCTTTCTTTCTTTTTTCAATGCTCTCTTACAAGTGTTCAATTATTTCTAAAGTTTGGATAGCTCATTAGTGTTATACATAACCAAGTGTAAAATTGAATGAATGTGTTGGTGGTTTTTGACACCTATACATACCATTTATCTCTTTAAGTCCTATTTTCTCACTTGTTCTCCTTTTAGTCCTTAGCTTACTTTGTTTCATGAATTTTGTTTTAAATTTTAGTCGTATTTATTATCTCTAAACCTATTGGACACATATAGAAAATAACATTTCAATTATATATCATGAAAATACATATGCAATGCATGAACCAATATATGTATGCCATGTAAGGTTATTTAGGGTTGGGATGTTACAACCCTGCTTTAGCATAACCTACCCACAACGAAAAAAGCCTTTGTTGCATCATTGTCATCATGATTATTGGACTTACTATTTTGTTGTAAGGATTTTATTCTTCAATTTAGAAATTGATTGAGTGGCCCTACCAGTATTTACTAGCACGACATTCATTATCACATAAAGAAATATGAATAAACACATCCATAGGATGAAATTAAAGGGTGACATGGTTATGGCCCAACTACATCGACTCCCTCGAGCTGTGAGACAATAGATAGGTCAATGTTAGGGGTAAGTCTTTGTTATTTTTGTGCCCTAGTCCAATCATTGATATACATTGCCATTACATTTATTATTTAATAAAGATACATTTCATTTCATATCTATGAAATATTATATTGTTTATGACAATAAAACTTCCATGAATAGTTTACTCTTCCTTATGTCATCAAGTATGTGACTTGATAGTAAAACCATAAGGTAAAAGGAATACTATTCTAAAAGTCCCTAATCGATTGTTATCATGGGAATGATAACAAACCAAGGTTAGTATGTTGCTAAGAGGAGAATCACGTTTTACTGATTATGGATATGGGATATCACTTAGAACATAGATACATGTTAGGGAACATGTATTGGACTGACCCGCTATGAAAGCACTTCATGGATCAATGTCACAAGTAGCTTTCATACAGTGGTGATGTTTGAGTCCTC
>CAODLS011992309.1:0-17089 GCA_948243855.1 Flueggea neowawraea
ATTATTGAATTGAATATTTATAAGAGTCTGCAGAGAGCAGAAGCTTTGGAGTCACTGCTGGAGATATGTGCAACATTGCTTAGAGAAGAAAGGTTCGATGAACTAGCTGGAGTGTTGAGACCATTTGGTGAAGAAGCCGTATCATCCAGGGAAACAGCAATTTGGTTGACCAAGAGTCTAATGAAACTTCATAAGAATGGCGTGGAATAACTTAACTCGAAATGATTTACCAATGTAACTATTAGCAGTTTGATTTTTAGGGGTTTGATTTATGCGTCATACAAATGGTTCTTCTAATCCTCCTCCTTGACCCTATCAGTTGTTCAAAATGCACCACTCAAATTTATCACTTTCTTGACCATTTGTCTTGGATTTTGGTACATGCAAAATTTTGCATAATTTCTAATTAAAATATCACTGCAAAGCAATCTGTGAGAATTTTATTTTGCCTCAAATAAATCAAGTTGTCTTAAGACTTGCAGCTCCATTGCAATTTCTTTCATTTCATGCATAACAGGTATTGACAGCAACAGATCAGCTTGAAAAGGATTCATAAGAAAAAGCAATGCAGAAGGAAAAATTCAAAAGATCCACCTTTTCCGTATCTTGATGGAAAATATTGACTGAATATTCTTTCCAGAAAGAAATAATGCTATCCTAGAACTATTTGTTAGGTTGATTAAGAGTAACAATCAACAAGAAATTTGACCCGGAGACTTGAGCAAAGAAACAGAGAAAAACGAAACAAACAGCGAAAACTCAAATTCAAGTAGCACCTGTCAAAGCATTCTTATTAAAACAAAAATTTGGACTATTTATACAACTTTCAAATCACGTATTTATCGATCTACAGCTACATTCTCAAATGGACTCATTATTCATGAGTATAAATTTAACAAGAAGTATGCAATTACATTATCGAATTTGGACAAAAATTGATCAAGTTTTGTCAAAATGATAAAACTATATCCGCCTCAGGTTCAATGAGTTTTCCCTCACCTATCAATTTATGACAAAAATTCGCAAGCATGGAATCATATAAATATGTAAATCTGACCTAACTAATCAATGATATGATTCAATCAATCAATCAAAAATCCCAAACATACCCAACAATCTACTTGCTCTCTTCAACAGCAGCCTCCACCTCAATCTTCTTCTTGTTCTTCTCAATAGTGGCGGCGACCTCTTTAGGCATATACTTCTCGTCGTGCTTAGCCAAAACCTCAGTAGCCTTAAAATAGCAGTCTCCCCTCTTGGCCTTAGCAGCCACACTGTTAACACCAACTTCTTTCTTCAGTTCCTCCGTCATTGGCTTCACAAACCCTTCAACAACCACCGAATGCCCTTCTCGGAACAAATCCGGCACCGAACCCTCATAACCAATATGTCTGTCACCAAATCGGTCACAACAAACTCCATCTCCGGCGAAGTAGCCGGCTAGATCACGCTACCTTCAAGAACCAAACCGCCCAATCTGAACTTGTTCTTTTGTGGGTTCAACTTGTATTTCTCCATTGCATCCGTTGGTGTTAAATAAAACACTAACTGGTCTTGGAAATTGTTTAATACTATCACTATGAACCCAGTTGTGCAACTGAATGTTAGTGCATAGGTCCATAATCGTCGGGTCTGAAGCTGCCAGGATCGGGCTCCGATGTCCACCGGTTTGGCTTGGGTCGGGTTGCGGCGGGCTGTGGAGAAGAAGCGGAGAGATTGATGAGGTTCGGATTTGAGGAGATCTGAAAGTGAGGAGGTTATTAAGAGCTCTGATTTGATGAGTGGAGTGGCGGGTTGGAAACGGAATGTCGTTTTGGTGGTGGGCTGGTGGAGGAGAGATCGGAGACGCAGGTGGCTCGTGGCCATTGTTTGTTTCACTTATCTATTCTTTACAAATCAAAATACATAACTGGATTGTCACCCCAATCGTGCAGATGCAAAAGTAGATTAATTTTAAATGTTAAATGATTTGGTGGATGGTATAAATTTAAGTTTTGAAATTTAAAAAATTTATCAAGTTTAATATCCGATTTGTAATATATTTTTTAACTAAATTTTTTTAATTAAAATTATCTAAATTGAGTAAATAATTTATTTTTATAATACTGGATATTAAAAATTGCCAATTAGATTGATAATAGTTATTAAAATTATTAAATTAATTATCTAAGAATTATTATTTAAAATTCTATAACAAAATGATAACTTAAACTATAAATTCTTAAATTTATAAAAAATTAAAATTAATGCAACCATAAATAAAAAATAATGTTTAATAGACTCACATTAAATATATTAAATAAAAATTATTTGAATTACTAATCTAAAAATAATACTTAAAAACTATAAATTACTACAAAATTCAGAATTTTGAAGAAAACTTTTTGGAGAATGTCTCTTGAACTACCATCCTTGTTTAGATTCATATATTATACGAACCAGCATCAAAGCACGATGTACATTAAAAATTAAATAGTGAATAAACAATAAAAAATTATTGACTAAAAATAAAGTTAACTAAAACATTTTGATTCAATTAGGTTTTTATAAGTACTTTAGCTAATTTATTTGTTAAATTTTTACTTGTTATTAGTTTTTTACTAAATACACAAAATATCCATATAAACTGCTAACCCTATGTTATAAAAGCAAGTGTGAACGGAAAGGAGTCCAACGTTGGAAAATTGTGATGTTTGTGAAGGATTTATAAGTTGTGTGGATTCATAATTTAATGTCTTAAAATTTTGAGTAAAAATATAATGTCAGATCCACTTACATACTTCTTCACTAGATTCACGTGTAATGCGGTTCACCCCGAGGCTCTCTGAGTCCAACGCCCTTATACTTTAATCAAGTGTTACAAAAAAAATTTCCAGGATATAATTATAAAAAAAATATTTTTTAGTACATAGTAGATCTAAAAAAAAATTATTCAATCGGCTAAATTATTTATCTCGCGATGGTGGTAATTGATTGTGGCTAGTTGCAGCAATCTTATTGTGGTATTTTTTTTGTTAAATTAATCAATAATTTTTTTGTTTAATTATGATTTTTTGTTTCAATGAATAAAAATTAACACAATTTATATTTTATAGTATCCAAAAATATTTTTTTGAAATTATAATTTGCTAAAAAAATTTGAAACTATGTATATGTCTCTTGAAATTTCATAATAAATTCAAATAACTCATTTTAATAAATTTATCACTAAAAGAACTTAACTCACCTTAAATAGTTTATGTTTAATAAAATCTAATGTATTAAATAAATATCATTTAAATTAATTATTTAAGATAAATGTTTAAAAAATATAAATTATCACAAAATTTAAAAAAATAAAAAATATTAACAAATGTCTCTTGAACTCCCATCTTGTTAGAATTACATATTAGGTACATGATTAAAATTTACAATTTTTTGAATTAAAAAAAAAAAGATAGGGGCCTAGCAATCCATTCTTCGTGATCATACAATTCTACTGTGCCATAAAAATTTAATAAAAGTCAACGCTCATCATTGTAACACCATCAAAATGCAGCTAAGATCGTCACATTTGGCATAAATGCCTCCAAGATACCCCTCCTCTAAGATTTTAAATTTATACAAAAAATGTTTAAAAAATTAAAAAACAAATGTGTAAGGATGAAATTTTATCTCTCTATATTGAAGGGACAAACATCTTGAACTCGTAAAATATAAGGGACTTATTTCGTTATTTCAGGTATATAGTGTATATTGGAACAACAGGTTAACGGTAGGTATTGACTGTAGCGGAAGCAACGAAAGCTTGTTGGAGTCTGTCTGCATTTCTTTCCTTGGACATCTCAAATCAATTCGACACCTTTATTCTTGATTGCTTCACATATTCCTTCTCTTGTTCCGTACAAATTTTTTAGTCTCTATAAATACCCATCAACTTTGTCTTCACATACCCTCCCAAAGGAGACGTCTTTTTCAGGATTTACTTCTTGGTCTTGTGTAGAGAGAGAGGCAATTGTTCATTGAAATGGATTCTCAAGTTATTGTGGCTCTTGGTCTTTCTCTTATTGGTGGATTGAGCACTTCCATAGGTCAGTTTATTAAAAAGATTGCAACTTTACAATTTTTTATGTGTGTTTCACTCCTTGTTGCAGTTTCTTTGACTTGGGTTTTACTGTTATTGTCTGTTAAATTTGAGTCTGGACTTGATAGCTTCACTTCGTGAACTGAATCTTTGATTTATTATTCTTTGTAATAAAAAAGGGTCTCGTGGAGTTAGTAGTAACTGATGTGATGAGATTAAGGCATAAGGTGTGCTTCGTTTTTTTTTTCTGAACAGTGATGAGGTGTGTGTCTTGCTGTTTTAGCATATAACAAAGTTAGATGATGAATTCATGTGTGTCTTGATGTTTTAGCATATAACAAAGTTAGATGATGAATTCAATTAAAACGTTGCCTTTACAAAGTCTTATAATAAACTTGTTTTCATCAATCAATCTGTCGGTTTCTTGTTTTATCATTTTCATATTCTTTACTACTGAAAGAGACTCAAGAGTGTGATGTTTGTTTACTTCATTGGTGGAGTAGTTATAGGCTGCACTGAAGATTTTATAAATTACTTCAATCTTTATCACCAATTACATATTTGTGGTGTCTGTTTCTCATTTTGCTCTGAGTTTCTCCATGGATACTCTGTTTATGTTAGTGCTTGGTCTCTCGTTATTGGGTGGTTCGAGTACTTCATTAGGTTAGTTGAGTAGGTTAATGCTCCTGACTTTGGAGATTAGAAAACTTTTTGAATGCTAAAATATTTGCATTTGCAAAATTTATTTTATGCTGTTATCTAGGCAATCTCTTTCTGATATGAGTCATACAAAGGTTAAACTAGAATGTGGTACTTTTACGAATTGCAATTCTGAAATCAGTCCTATTTGATAGCCATATGCATTCATACTCGAACTTCCTAGTTACATCCCTTCAAGATGAATCATATAAGTATTCGTGGAAAAAGATAATCCATATTTTGATTTCCTTAAATGGGATGTGTAAACCTTCCACTGTAGACCATGTTATTAATTTAACCCTTTATTTGTGGATTACTGTTTTCTGTAGTGTCGGGCCTTACATCTTTAGATGAATGAAATTTATTGTTAGCTCTTTATTATCTTCTTAATAGAACACTTCAATTCTGAAACAGGCGCTCTTGTTGTAATTCTTAATAAGGCTCCCAATTTGAAGATGCTTGGCCTCTTGCAGGTGATTCTTAGACTTTCAAAACTCCTTGCCAAATGATTTATGCAGCAGTACCTTTTGCAAGAATCCACACTATTTTGCTTAGTTGCTTTACATGTTTTTCTTTTTTTATCCCCTGCCCAAATCATTGTTGCTTTCGATGCATTGTTCTAATTTTGAAACATTTTCTCTTCACAAGAATTTTATCTGATAAAAAAATGCTAGCCACTTATTAAAGATTCGTGGTACTGTTAATGATCTAATCTTGATAAAATGCGCAGGGTTTTGCTGCAGGCCTAATGCTGAGCATATCATTCCTGGATCTTGCTCATAATGCTTTAAATTCCATTGGCTTCTTGAAGGGAAACCTTTGGGTTGGTTATATTTGCACGTTGGTTTTAAGATGATTTGAATATTTTTTATTGGCTTATTTATATGTAATTCTTGGTGGTGCAGTTCTTTGGAGGTGTTGTCTTCTTTGCTATTGTTGCAAACTTTATTCCCGAACCAACACTTACCCCAAGTTCAGATGTCAAAAACAAAAAGGTTTTGGATAATTTGGTACCTTAGAATATATAGCAAAAAAAGTCATTTTCCGTGTTCATTGGCTGCTTGGCCATTTGCTCTATTAGTAGTTTTATATTGATCATCAGTGCTTGGTAACAGAAAAAAGATGATGATGGAGGGAAAGACATAATGAAAAAGCATCGCCGCCAAGTCTTCTTTAGTGGGATTATCACAGCAATAGGTATACACTCATGTTTCTGATTTTGTTTTTCTATATCAATTTTGACTCTATTTGCTCTTTCATGGAATCGAAAATTTTGATTTCTTAAGTATTGGCATGTACATAGTAATTATACCCACTGATTTCCCAAACATTGACCTGGATAAACTTTTTTTTTCTTTTCTCATTTGCAGGCATAAGCTTACATAATTTTCCAGAGGGAATGGCGGTGTTCCTTGGGTCAATTAAGGTAGGATCAATCCTGTTTTCTTTGAATATTCGGCTGAATTTTGTAAGAACAATACTCATTATAGCCAGAATATATCTTAAATATTGAAAATGTACAACTTTTGGCAGTTGTTCAGATTTTTTAATTAGGGTCAACCATGGTTTCAAACGATGGGAACAAAAAGAATTTTCATTGAATGTTAATCACAAATCGCCATGTTTCTTGATGCTTAATTTGAATACCATTTTGTTTTGCATTTTTCCTTTTTTATTTTGTGAAGACTGAGTTGTTGAGACTTGTTACTGTTTTTTTTTTTTGGATAAGTACTTGCCACTGGATTGTCTCTGAAATTTATTTGATTCCATTCTGATTGGTTATAAACAACTCGATTTTATTGTTTTCCTGCATGTTCTTTCCATAGGGCTTACGTGTTGGTCTGAATTTGGCTTTAGCAATTGCTCTGCACAACATTCCAGAGGTATTCTTTTCCCGTAACAGTTTCCACCACATATCACTCTTTCTGAACAGACTGGAAAAAATTTGCTGTTCGTCTTGATTTTTGTGTGTTTATCTGAGCAGGGTGTTGCCGTTGCACTTCCTGTCTACTTTGCAACACAGAGGTGAGTGAGAATTCTTTCATCTTTCTAAAATATTGATAAATCCCTTTCAGAAATGTTGGAACCACTGTTTTTTTATGGGATATGTTTATATTATTGTTGAGGATGGTTAGAGTTTTCATCCGATTCCTGGAAGATAGAAATCAGGCTTGTGCGCTTTTGTTGAAATTCATAAATTGATGTTATTCAGCTTTACTTAGTTACTGTTCCACTGGAAGAGGATCTGGTACCATTAGCTTGTTCATTGACTATTTTGCTTAGCACTCAAAAATTTTAAATCATAAAGAAAGTAAGCCTTTCAAAAGGAGTGAAAATTTACCGGTGGCCAACAGGCCAAGAAACAGCACAACTTATGCTCCATTTGTGGTCATAATGTATCATTGAAGTAACAATTTGGTGCATGTATGCAACTTTGTTTTCTTCATCCTATACTATATTTCATGCCGTGGGGTCTGCACAGTGACAATGGTGCATCTACCTTCGACATCCTTCAACATGTTGAAGATAAATGTGGATAATAATTAATCATTTGTTTCTCTACATGGATCAGCAAGTGGCAAGCATTCAAATTGGCGACACTTTCTGGATTTGCTGAGCCACTTGGTGTGGTGCTTGTAGGTATGTCAAATTGTTTAATATAAGTTCGCTGGAAGGTTTGTTTTTGAAATCCATACGTTGAGATGTCTTCCGCCTGAACTGCAGCATTTCTATTCCCAAGCAGCTTAAGTCCAGAAATTCTGGAGGGTTTGTTAGGATCAGGTCTGTGATGATGTTTATTCAGAATTTCAATTATTTGGAATAATTAGCTTACATGACTGTTTGTGAATTTTTTATGCTCCATTTTCAGTTGGTGGAGTGATGGCTTTCCTAACCTTGCATGAAATGCTGCCTCTGTCTTTTGATTACGCTGGACCAAAGCAGGCCGTCAAGGCAGTGTTCATTGGCATGGCTTTCATGTCTGCAAGGTAATGAAAAGTTGAACCAAAGATCATATTTAGTAGTTTATTAAAATCCAGAAAGCATTCACTTCCAATTCCTTAAAACAATAATGTTTTAATCGATATTTTTCTTAGAACTCCTCAAATAAAATCATCCTTTCCAAAATCAATTTTAATAAAACTAAACGAGGTTTCTAACCCGTACTGTAATATGCACAAGATTGCCTTCAAGATTGATAGATTCCCTATAGTGAATTTACTCAAACACGTACTGTAATATGCACAAGATCAAAGAATTTTATTTCGCCTTTTGCTTGCTGATGCCATAATTTTTCTGCTCATATTGATGTTGGTTTTACAGCCTATACTTTCTTGAAGTAAGCTTGCCCGATGAGATGAGCTTGTAGTGGCTGACCAGCTCCATATGGGACAGCGTTTCACTACGCAAACCGTTATGCTTGGCGCTGATGTGACTTCAACTGGCGCCTGCTTTTGTTAAGGGCTCCAAGATCTCAGGATTCGGTCTTACGGGATGGCACGAAGGAGGCAGGGGATGTTCTTGTAATATGACAGCGTTCTTTATCAAGATTCAATTACTTGAATACAAACTTGTTAACCCTTCATCATTAATCTATGGAGAAATGCCTTTTATTTCCTTTAACAATGTAAAGCAGGAGAGCATGTGGGGAAAAAGAAGGGTGAATGCAATCTTCATTAATAATGTCAATAAGCATCTGTTTACACTTCAAAGTTTGGTTATTTAGATGGAAAGCTCTTTTCTAATAGAATTCCTGTGATCTAAATCTAAGTCGCTAGGCGTTCTGCTGTTCTAAACAGGAGATATTAACGGTTTTTTCCCCTCTCAATTAGTTAATTTTTGAGATTTGAACTCTTGTTTTTTCACAAGTAAAGTCCGACTTATAAATTTATGATTCACTAGAAGCACCTGCATGATGAAAGTTAAAAATTCAACTAGCAGTGCTCATGAAAGCAGTGAATGACAACAGATGGTTTGTTGCTATAGTAAGCCTTTAAAAAAAACTATGCATTGCATGTCTTCACTCTCATGCACTGAAATGATCTATCTGAGCATTATTGTCAAAACCCACAAACATGTTCAACAGAAAAGAAGAGTAGAAAGCAAGGGAACATGAAAGGTGGAAGCATAGGCAAATTCAACTTTTGTGTACCACTTGCTTGACATCTCCTGTAACTATGAACAGATAGTTTCGATTTTTTGGCTTTGTTTGGGGACCCCCCCCCCCCCCCTTTTCAAAATTTATAAGAATATAGACTTGATTAAACAAATTAATAGAGAATCGAAAGATTATCTTTTATTACAAAGAGTGGACAACCAATTTCGAGGATTAGAGAGTAAAATAGTCAGGTCCATTTAGAGTCAAAATGCTCATTATTGAACCATTAATTTTTTGGCAAAAGCTTTTTTTAAGTAGATCATATAGTAATATGCTCTACGGTAATCAACATATTAAAAATCATTGAACATATTTTTATTTATTACTAAAACTATCAAATCCGCTATATGCTGTTTGTTAACTGCTCAAACTATCACGTTGTTAAACACGTTTCAAGTAACTTTGTTTAGTTGATTCATTCATGCACTTTGGTTTGTATTTGAAAACATGATTATGGTTCATGGGAAATGAAAAAAATAAATGAAGATGGGAAACAAAAATCATATCAAGAGATTCATGGGATTAAAGTTGTCTGGTCGTATCTTTCCTTGATATAGCAAAAGTGAGCTTTTGATTGGATTTGTCAAAGTTGAAGGGGGGAATGGTAGAGAAGGAGATAAATGACACCGAAACACTCTTAAAGCAAAAGAGAAGAAAAGTGTTTCATCAACTAAAGAAGAAAGGAAAGACTACTACTGCTAGTATAATTTTTTTCATTCAATTTAGCTTTATTGGGAAGAGGTGCAACTTATAATTTGATGGATACATTGATTGGATGTACTTACTCTTTACCTTAGAGTAACTTCACCCTGTAAATTTGTAAAGCTGGAGGCTCAGATTAACAACTTCTGAACCCATCATCCATTTCCTTTCCTTTTCTTTTAAGTACTTCAAAATAATCGAGAAATTTGACAAGATAAGAATTCTACATTAAACAATAAATAAATGCTCATTTATAAGCAGAGGTAAACCTTTTTGACGAAAAAAAAGAGAGAGTGGCCAGTGTAGCTAATCACATCATTATAAAATATTCAAAGAGTCATATTTGAATTTAGCAAAAGTTAAACTATCGAGGGGGCTAAGAAGGAAAAGGATCCAACCAAATTATGATGAGAATTGTCTCATGCAAGCCCTAAATGTCTCAAAAACATCCTTTTGTTAAGTTTGGTGAAAACACACTACATCAATAGACTGTCACTCACAACAATAGACAATTCTTCTTTTAATAATTATATCTTAGAGATAAAATTTATTATTAAGGCTTACCTTGTTTTAGTGAGTTTTTTTTAATGAAAAAGACCATCCCACATCAATACGTACCCAGCTAAACTAGCTCCATGCACATGTCAGTGAATTTGAAATGATGAGATTATATTTTAAAATTTATTTTTGAAGAATGAAATTTAAATCAATGGACTTATTTGTCCAAGAGTAGACTTCAACACTGACGAATTGAGAATTCAATTTTCTGTAAAAGCAAAAAAAATAACTTATAAGAAAAATCATTTCATATATAAGGAGTGATGTAACGAACAGTTATTGAATGACTTTGTTTATAGGTAGTTTAGTACTTGAATCATATCTAAATGTTGTTCAACATATTCTTTGATGATCATTAGATTCATTCTATTAAGATATTATCATATATGGCTTGATTGTTCACCTGTCGTTTTATTCCTTAAAAAAAGCTCAAAATGTAGTTAAAAAAAGCTCGAAATGTGGTTATAAGTAACAATTACCCTCGATTGTTGACTTAAAGCATCACGGGACCCAAAATGGATTTTGTCAGATTTTCGATCCACGTTTATCATACCAACTGTTATGAATTGCGTTTCTGAATAATCGTGAAACTCACTTAATGGGGTATTAGTACCGCACTAGCCTCTAAGCAGAAGATTTTGCCCTTCAAAATCGTCTGCAAGTCCGCAACACCTGGAATTGCTTGTTGCTTTCTTTCATTTCAGCAGGGGATTATGTGATGGTCATAATAATTCGTATGTTCTTTGAATGCAAGCTGGTTTACTCTGAATTATATATTCTTGTGTATCTAATCGAGTTAACAATACAATTGAACATATATCATAGTCTCTATTGAAACGAGAATAACAACTGTTTGTGAGACGTCGATTATTCAGAAATGACTAGGCAGACAACGTTGTCTCCTTTTGTGTTGGAATATGAATTGAAAGGAGAATCGATAGACAAATATCCAATATAACAAAGATTAATGTATCTTGAAGTTTTAATAGCGGAGAAAACTTCGATACAACTAAGATTCTTTAATTTATTTTGATTACAAACATTATAATAAAATTATGGTAGTTGTTTTTTGGAATTGTGAATGCCGTTACTTATAATTTAGATAGAGCACCGAGTTTTATATCAGACATTATGTACTACTGCGGCGATCAATTTCAGATTTCATTCTTGTTGATTCATATTAATAAGTTTCGCTGTTCAAAAAAAATATATTGAAAAAATATTCATAATAATGAGTTTCTTCCACTTTTAAAAAAAAAAAGAAGTTAGAATTTTAATTTCTTAATTATATATAACTATTACTTTACCAGTGTATACCAAATAAAAAGTTAAAAATTTATAAGTTCATTAACTATTATTTTTCCAATTAATTTCCATTAACTTTTGTTAACTTTCATGATTGATGCATGATAAATTTGATCTTACGCATAATTGAAGCATACAAGCACCTCAGATAAATATAACACGAAAAGCAAAGGCATGATTAAAGTTGTAAATTTGCTTTTAAATAATAGTAATGTTATCATTACATGAAAACTTGAGATAGTCTTTACTTTGATTACAGAAAAGACTCTCAAATCCAAAGACTTGAGATGCTTTATTCTTTCAGCCCCACTCGACTTTTTGTTAAATTGCTTAAATTAATGTGGAACGAAAAAATAATTAATATGATCAAGTATAATATATTCAAATTTATTTTTTTATATAAAAAATGTCAAGCAATTCACTCGATATCTCAGTCCTGTTTTCTAATTTTCTCAAAAAAAATATGGTTAGGTTTAATTAAGAAAACATTTATTTATTTTCTATTTTTTATTTTGTTTTTATTTTTTAAAATAATATATAAAACAATGAAAATTTTCAATGTTGCATGAACATTTTTTTTTATTTTCTAAAAAAAAATTCACAACTAAACAGGTCCTATACTTTTCTTTTTTTTTATAAATATGCACATTATATTAAAGTTATAACCACCAAAATAGTGTCAAGACAAAAACTCTTATAAAACTACTTTCATATAATGAGTGATCTACCATATAGGCAACCACCGTAAACATAAAAATAACATTGTAAGAGAAAATACAAACAGAATTACAAACGATTCTATGTAAAGAAAACGTCAGGACATCTGTAAACATCTAGCCTCGAGAGATTGGACGGAGAAAATTTATATTTAACCAAATGCACCATAAGATTTTAAATATCTAATAACGCATTAACCAGCATTATTGCTAAACAATTTGGGGCAATGAAATAGAAAACATGGAAATTAAGGTGGGAACAGTACTAGCAAGCAACCATAGGATACTAACAAAAAAAACAAAAAAAAAGATGTATCATTGCCATTTAAAAAGATAAATAAAAGATGAATTGCTGTGACACATCACTGAATTAGCAAATTAACAAGAAAAGAATCACCTGGTAATTACATAAAAAAAATTGATTATCTTATTATTATAACTCTGAAATTAAATCTACATAGACTCTGAAAAACTCTGAAATGAACTGCAATAGAAAGACTGCCCTCTCAGCCTCACACTACTAAGTGAACAGCAGAGTTTTGTGCCTTTGTGGTAGAGGTACTGGGCAAAAACAGTACGTATGGTCTGACTGAGTAAAATTATTATTATTATTTTAAATTTAATTATTGTATATAATTTTTTTTAAAAAGAAATTGTAGAATGAAAAGACATATCAAGAGCTGCTCCTTTGACTGTATGTTTGGTTGCCTCCTTTCACCCTATTTCTTTCTCTCAAGTCACAACAAATGTTGCCAAAGCTGCCAACAAGATCCATTCCCTTCTACACCCTTTTCTACATCGCTCCTACACAGCTATGTTTTGTACTATAATTCAGTAGATATATGGGAATTTTTTTAATTTTTATAAGAAAATAAATATACATTATGCATTTTATAAATTAATAACATTGTTGATCTTATTTTTTTATAAGTAGGGCAGTGGGATATTCTTCTATAATCTCAGGTCTTCCGTTTCTTGGTGTTCTTGAACCATTATACGAGATTGTTCTCACAGACCTTTTTTACTAGAACGTTTCTTCACAGTTTAGATGAAAAAATAACATTATTAAATGTTGTTAAGTTTATTTTAAGTATAATATTTGTTAGCAACTCTGAGTACATAATAGTTAAACAGCTAATCATTCGATTTGAATTATTAATATACAGTGAATCAAAACATAGTAGCATATGTTCTGTCCATCAGTGAGCCTTTTCAACCACTAACTGAAGACAAATGACATCAAATGAGCACAAAAAGCTGGTATAGCATTGCTATTTTGACATCTTCTTTTATTGTTTTCTCTTTTTTTTTTTTTCTTTTAAATGAAAAGCCTTAGTCACTGCATTAGACCCATACGCAATATACTTATTCTCTTTTTATCTACCAGGAGATCCTATCTACTAGATTCTTGAGAGACACACAAAGCAATGTGATGATAGAGAGAAGTAAGTCGTCGTCTTCTTTGGGTTACAAAAAGAATTATTGAAGACAAAAGGTTGGCAACACTCACTTGCTATATTAATTGGTGATGCCATTAATTACTTCTCTACAAATAGAAATCTTCATTGTCCTCTTCTTCTTGTCTTTGCCTAGTCTTATTGTGAGCTCTCCTTGTCAATCTTTTCTTTCAATGACGTTAATTGTAATTCTAGTACAATATGTATTCATGCATGTGTGTGTCTTGTTTGTGTTTCTGATTTCTTGGATAAGGCCAAGTTGGCTTGTTTGAGAGGAATATATGTGTTATTCTTTGGGATATATAATTTATACATATCCATCCTTTTATTAGTAAATTAACAATCGTGTCTTAATAACTATATGTTTCAAATCATGCGTATTGATTTTTGTTTTGTACTTCTCTTCCCCTACTTAAATTATTTTGTATGTAAATTAAGCCCTAACATGCAATGTCGAATATTTTACAGTTGAAAAGAAAAACGCGCGCGCGCACACACACGTATATATATATATCAAAATACTATTTGTATATGTATTTGGTATGCCCCGGATAGATTTTTATATACATATATATCAAAACACTATTTGTATATGCCTTTGATATGTCCCGGATAGATTTTTAAAAATAATACATTTTTTTGTTGTTGTAGGCCATGCCCTCAGCGATTACGAGTTAAGCTCATGCATTGAGATATTGTCTACGTTCGCTTTGGACTCATAAGCTCTCATGGTTTTGTCCTTAAAAAGAGGGAGGAATGTATTTATAAGCGACTATTGGTCTCAACTTCTAGGTGATGTGGAAGTCTCCTAGTCGAGGCTAAACTCGATGGTTTTTTTGCTCGAGTTTCCACATATAGCGTCAATTGTTGTGGACCATGTTTATCGGTGATCACACGTTAGGCCTATCCATTGGGGTATTGTCCGCTTTGAACTCATTGACTCTTACGATTTTGTACTTGAAAAGGTACTTCAATGGTTTGAGGGAAAAATGTGCCTATAAACAACTCTTGGGTTCTAGTCCTTGGCAACGTTGGAGCATGACACTACATTTGCATACACTATGGATGCCTAATAGATATGCCAAATTGCAGTGTTTTTGGAAAAAAAAAGCGTGGTAAAAATCGCAATTTTTGAACATATACATTTGCTTTCATTTTAGCTTAACCTCGCAATTGGCGAACAAATAATCTGTATAAGTATGATCAAATTTTTCCAACTAATTAAGTCATTTTTTGAGAAAAAATAATTATCATTATTTCAAATTGTCCTAACGTAATATAGTTTAAATGTGCATTACAGTAAGGTTACTATAATCTCAATTACCGCCCAAGAATTCCAAAACAAAAAAGCAAACTTAATTGAAATCATAAAATATAGTAATAATTGATCTAGTGGTGAAATTTCTCACCTATGATTTGAGCTTATAAATTCAATTACATCACCAAACTTTTAAATATTTTAGGGTATTGTTCTCCTACATAAGTTTTTTTTTTAATCTCGAAGGAAATATATATTCGAGAGAAAAAGAGAGAAGAAAACATGCTTGCAGATGGAACTTGGTCTACCATTATATATCTTTGAGTCTGGAAAACTAAAAGGAACTCTAAAGGGGACAAAATGAAGAACAACAAAGAAATTGAAATTAAAAAGGACTTAGCATGGTTTCATTAAATTAACCTAACTCTTAGTAGGTTCTTCTGAGAGCCATGATATAGTGTAAAATTATCAAGCACCAACCAAGACACGACCATGACCACCAATTTGCAGGGAACATGATCTCATCTATAGCTTAATTCTCTCTCACTGGGTTGACTCATTATCTTGATGAATTTCAGAGGCAGGTTCATCTTCTTCTTGATCAAAAGAGTCAATCCCATAAGCTGCATCATGACCAAATGACTTGATATGATCTTTGAGTGATCTCTTGTGTTTGAAGTCAGAACCACAAGTACAATACCAAAGCTTCCCACAATTCTTCTCATGGGTTCTCCAGTCACCTCTAACAGCAAATGCCTTGCCACATTTCCTGCACATGAAAGGCTTGATTCCATGCTTTCTCTTGTAGTGGGTTTGAAGGGTTCGAAAGTCTTTGAGTGGCTTTGCTCTTGGATGGTCAATGTTGTTCCTGCAACCTAGTGCACAGCAATAGCATGGAAGCCTTAACATTGCGGTTGGTTGCGTTCCTCTTAGTGACTCTGGTCCTTTTCTGTATTGAGATCCATGACCCCACATATGCATCTACAAAAATTTATTATTCATCAAAACACTACAAAGTTAACAGCAACATTATGGAAAACCACTCTAAACAACTAGTAAATGTTTACATAATATTGCAGATGAAGACATTACTTATAATTTAGTTTAGTGATATTAGACTGTCTCTGTCTCTTAGACACTAAAAAATTGAGAAAATTTGAATCATATAGAAGCTAAATATACCCCAAAAAAATAAAAAATAAAAGAATTAAATAAAAGGAAGTAAGAAAAGGGAGGTTGCCTAATTAAAATTTTAAAAAATTAAATAAAGAAAAAATTATGAGCATCCATTTTGTAATAAACAAACTAGGGCCTTTTGTCCTATACCCTCAAGATTCAGATATCTTTGCATCAAGTCAAAGTGGCGCCAAAAAAAAATACCTAGGATTCAGCCAAAGATTTCGGGCTTCATGTTTCTAGTCATAGTTTTCAGAAGTGAGGTTTTTGCATGTAAATGTGCATGCAATTTTCGTATTTTTCCAGCACAGCTTTCTAAGTCAATTACAGAAAATATTCAAATCAAGAACCACATAAAATTTAAGCACAAAAGGTGGAATTGTTAGCTTCTCTTAGCTTTTGCAATTCGAGGAGTATGGAAGGAATTATGAGACAAATAGTAATGCTGCAAGAAGAAAGTAGCGACTCCATGGTGACCAAATTATAGTAAGTATAATAGAAAATTAATGCATCAAAAAATGCTACAAAATTGTTCAATATAATTCGTAGTGATGGTTGAGTTGTTAAAATTCAGAAAAATTTTGGACTAGGGCTTGAGGAAGGAAAAAAAGTTCAAACAAGTAGTGATCCCAAATTGGAAGAACTGATGCATGATTTCAGTTTGGACACAGCTGCCAAGGTTAAGAACACAAACTTCAAGGCACAAAAGCATAATGCCTGAGTAGTTCAATCACATAAAGAGAGTTACTGATCTTATTCTCAGATGGACCAGGTTAATAGATTTATTCTTTATTTTTTTTTAAATCCCAAAGCCCACAAATCATGCAAAAAGAAGGAGATGGAGGGGTACTAATGTTGATCAATAATTAAGAGCAAGAAAACATAAATTAAAGGGTCAAAAAAATTAAAGGGTTAAAGTAGAAACCGCATGAAAACAAAAGAAAACCCTAATAAGGACCCATTTCTCTTCTCAAGAAGAGCCAAATTGGAAATAAAAGT
>CAODLS011992679.1:0-14568 GCA_948243855.1 Flueggea neowawraea
GCATTTTTATCTTCCTTAGATTCTGTGTCTATACCCCGAAATTGGAAAGAGGCATTAGTGACCTGAAATGGCAATTATCCATGGAGGAAGAAATGCAAGCTTTGGTCAAGAATGAGACATGGGAACTGGTGGAGCTGCCTCCGGGAAAGAAAGTTGTGGGATGCAAGTGGATTTATACTATCAAGGCAGATGGTAGAAGAAAATCACGGCTGGTGGCAAAAGGGTTCACCCAAACTCACGGCATTGACTATCAGGATACATTTGCTCCTGTTGCCAAAATGAATTCTGTCAGATTCTTTTGTCATGTGCTGCCAATTTTGGATGGGAACTTGAACAATTAGATGTAAAGAATTCTTTTTTGCATGGAGAGTTGGAAGAGGAAGTGTATCTAGAAATCCCACCAAGCTTTGCCGATCCCAAGACAACAGGGAAGGTTTGCCGCTTGAAAAAAGCCTTATGTGGCTTAAAACAGTCCCCGATAGCCTGGTTTGGGAAATTGAGAGATGCTGTGCTTACTTTTGGGTACAAACAGAGGAGTGCGGATCATACAATGTTTGTGAAACACACTGACAGAGGTATTACTGTCCTCATTGTTTATGTTGATGATATGGTTGTGACAGGAGATGATCGTGAGGAGATATCTAAACTAAAGCATCAGTTGGCCACTAAATTTGAAATTAAAGACCTTGGGAAGTTGAGATATTTCTTAGGTATTGAAGTTACAAGATCAAATGAAGGTATTTTTATTTCACAAAGGAAATACATACTGGATTTATTAGAAGAAATTGGAATGCTGGGTTGCAGGCCAGTTGATACACCAATTGAAGCCAATCACAGGATAGGTGATATTGAAGGTGCACCTCTAGACTTGGAACGTTATCAGAGGTTAGTTAGGAAACTAATCTACTTGTCTCATACACGGCCTGACATTGGTTATGCAGTGAGTGTTTTGAGCCAGTTCATGCATAAACCAAGGACGGGTCATCTTGAAGCTGTGTTTAGAGTTCTTCGGTACCTACCTGAAATCTAGTCCAGGAAAGGGGCTGCTGTTTACTAATAATGGCCATTTGAATATAGAATCATACTCAGATGCAGATTGGGCTGGTTCAGTAGTGGACAGACGGTCAACTACAGGTTATTTTACATTTGTTGGTGGCAATCTGGTTACATGGCGTAGCAAGAAGCGGGGAGTGGTCGCCGGGTCAAGTGCAGAAGCAGAATATAGGGCTGTTGCTCAAAGTGCTTGTGAGCTTATCTGGATTAAGAGGATGCTGGCAGATTTGCATATCCTAAAACAAGAATCTGTTACACTACACTGTGACAGTAAGGCAGCAGTTGGAATTGCTCATGATCCTATTCAACAAGACCGTACTAAGCACATTGAAATTGATAGGTTCTTCATCAAAGAGAAACTAGATGAAAAAGCCTATAACTCAAGTATATCAGGTCTGAGGGTCAGCTTGCTGATGTTCAAACCAAAGGGTTAAGTTGCAAGCTGTTTCATTCATTTGTTTGCAAGATGGGTATGCGGGACATTCATACACCATCTTGAGGGGGAGTGTAGAAATATATTCGCGAATATTAAGGGAATATTAGATAGAGTAATTTTAGGAGCTATTTTGTTAGTTATGCTGTAAATATCCCTGTATATTCTGTCTTCCTTTTTTGTATATTCTTCCTATTTTGTATTGAGGGATCTAAATAGAGGACTGGGTGTAGAAATACTACAACCCAGAATTCAGAATTATTTGCCTAATTTCTACACAAACAAATCATCCGCAAAACACATATGATTCAGTCTCATACCTCTACACCCCTTATGAAACTGAAAGTTCATTGGTAACATCGAAGTAAAACACCTGAACAGATAGTCCATGACTAGAACAAACACCAATGGGGACATTGGATCTCCCTGTGGAAGCCCTTTCTTTCCCAGGAAGAACCCCCCAATAGATCCATTAACCACAATAGAAAAAAAAGGTGTGTGCACACACTCCATAACCCATCTAATGAACTGATCTGGAAATTGTAGACCCAGCAAAACCTCTTCAATAAAATCCCATAGAACAGAGTCATAAGCCTTCCTTAAATCAATCTTAATTGCACACGAAGGACTATGATCTTTCCGATGATAATTGCTGACTAGTTCATAAGCCAGTAACACATTGTCGATGGTGCTGCGACCTGGAATAAAGGCTGACTGGGCAGGGTGAATAATACGTGGTAAAACCTTGCTCAAACGCCCAACCAGAATCTTCGTGATGATTTTATAGAGCACTGTACAACAAGCAATTGGTCCGTAGTCACTCAAGCCACTTGGAGAAGGAACTTTAGGAATGATAGTTAACACGGTTGAGTTCACTTGCTTCAAGAGTTTTCCAGGCTTGAAAAAGTCACACACTGCTGTAGTAACATCCTCCCCCACTATGTGCCAACACTTCTTGAAAAAATAGCTGTTGAATCCGTCAATTCCTGGAGCCTTATCATCCCTAATACCCCATAAGGCCTCCTTAACTTCCTCGGGAAACATCAACACATAAAAGCAACCTTTGATCATCAGAAATAGTCTCACCAGGATGTAAAACAACAGGATCAACATGACATCGATTTTGAGAAGTAGTTCCCAATAAGGGGGTATAGAAATCCACCATAGCATTGCTAATTACAGTCCCATCAAACAATGGTATTTCCTTTAACTCAAACAACCAAAAGGGATTTGAAGCGAGGTTGCAACCAGAAACTGTTCTTTTTGGTCACTGACTTTGCTTTAAAAGATTTTGCAACTACCCGTGTCCGAGTTGGAAAAACCAGTTGTGTAGTATGTTAATTCAGAAGAATTATACTTCCAAGGCATGTCTCCATTACAAAGTACTTGAAGTTGAAGGGATGGATTTAATCCCCAATTGACATAACAACCATTAAGTAAGCAAAATTTAGAGACCCAATCAGCTGGCATATTAGCCATGCCAGAAATACACTAAAATTCAACAGAGCCAATCGTTTGAACAATGCTGAAGATGTCTCTAAGAATTGCTTCAATCTCCCAAGGGAATGACTCATCCTGTCTTAAAAGAAAAGGAGCCAGAGCTGCTGCATCATATTGCACAAAGATTCTATTAAAAACCGGGGGTTTTGCAATCAAAAGAAGTCCACACAAAATGGCATGTGCCTTTGCTGCCACTGCCAATTTGCACTTTAATCTCCATATTGAAATATCCGAGATTTTGCCAGTGGAATCACGACAAATAGTTGTACATCCAGCAGTTAAGAAAGTCGAATTTCAAGCCGCATCACAGCTGATAGCGAAGGCTCCAACAGGGGGTTTTGGCCATGAAAGAGGTTGCAAAACTTGACCAACACCTACAGATGGAGTATGTACCGCCAAAGAAGGACAATACAGCTGTCCATCAAGAACCTCCACAAAAAGTTCTTAGTCGGGCTGTAATCTCAATTTCCACAAGTGTTTCCAGTTGCAGTCAATTGCAGAAGATGGGCTACTATAAGGTTCTTTCATATGACATTGCCTATCTCGAAGGATTCTATACCCAAAGCTAGTAGTATACCTCCCATCTTTTGTAAAGTACCATAATAGACGGTCACCCCCCACTGCCAACCGATTTTGCCACCGTAATTGTTTCCGTAGTCTTCCATTCAATTTCAGTTAACAAAGTGTGAAGCAGAGGGCATGTTCCAACTAGCCCTGTCAACTTTTAAAAATTCACTAACAACATAATTGCTTCTACTAGGGGGTGGTTGCGAGACCAATCTGAAATTAGGCATGTCTGGAATCCGACGTTGCTGTCATTGGCCACGTTCCACCATAATCCCAGATTCAATACCTCTCTTCCTTTCAAAAGACTTTCCCAAACCCATGAGGGACTTAAACCACTAGTAGCTGACAAGAAACCATTATGAGATAAATAAATCCCTTTGATGACCTTCGCCCACAGGTCCTTAGAGTTTTTTAGGAGTCTCCCTCCTGTTTTGGCGTGAAAAAGAGGTCTTTCTTGATCCGATGAACTTTCTTGTTGGTATCGTAATTTCCCCACCAAAATTGAACCAGGTTTGCATCTACCCAATCTGTGAAAACTTTAGGAAGCATGAAACATGACATCATGTAAGACGAAATAGCAGAGAGGACGGATTTTATCATCACTTCTCTACCTGGTTAAGAGAGAGATGTTTCTCCTTCCATGAAGTCGTTTTTTCTCTCAATTCTATTTTTGAGATGGTCCAAATCCTTCAATTTACTTCTACTCCAATCCGTAGGCAGACCCAAATAGATGTGACCCGATTCTGCTCTTGGCATCGCTGATCCGTCTTTTCACAAATTCAGGCGTGTTTCTAGAGAAGGAAATACTGGATTTTTTTAGACTAACCTCTGACCTGATGCCTAGCAAAAAAAATCCAAAATAGATTTGAAAACCGGGGCCTCCTCCACACTAGCCTTCCCAAAAAGCATCGTATCATTGGCAAATAAAAGGTGCGGGTAATTTTATAACCTTAGATCAACCCAGGATCGTGATGTGCAGTAATGGATCGTGAAAGGGCCTCTTGAAGAAGGAGGAAAAGGTAAGGGAATAGTCGGATCCCTCGAGTAGGCTAAAAGGATTGAGTAGTATGCCCATTTACGATAACTGAATACTGAACCACTCTCCTGGATCATACACTTTGATAAGCCCGAGCTTTATTGCCATTGCATATTTCTTTCCAGTTCTCCTCTTTTTTAAACCGTGGAAGGCTTCATGAGCAAGTAGGGTGTTATCTTGGAATAAACAGCCAGGAACATAGGTGTTTTGTTGACTAGAAATCAATGAGGGCAGCCAATTCTTAAGACGATTCGCCATGAGTTTTGTGATGATCTTACAGCCATAATTGTACAACGCTATAGGCCTAAATTGTCGCACACGAGAGGGACTGGCAACCTTAGGAATTAATGCGGAGCATGAATCCAGAAGAAAACAAGTGCTGGACTGTAGTAATAGCGTCATCACCAACGACTTCCCAATGAGTATGATAGAAGGATCCAGGAAAACCATCCGGAGAAGACGACATCTTTACTCATAAAGACATGGTAGTAAAATAAACCCTCCTATTCGACGTCAATGAGATGCAATTATCTTCTTTTCCGGAGAACACAAGCAAACATCTTCTTTTCAGTATACCAATGATTGGAACCAGTGCACTACTACTATAGAAGATTATACATAAACTTAGATTTTGTACAAACACATGCATCATAGCTTCAAAAGGGTCTATAATGATAATTAAAACAGAGTAAAGAAACAAAACTTCCTTTGTGTCAATACCTCCTACATTGTCATCTCTTGACCCTGAATATTTTCGAAGCCCGTGCACCACACTGCAACATCTCCCTAAAACAGAAACCAACTATCCATGTTAGAGACTCAGGAGACACTGCTATATAATTGCTTAAAAATAACAAGAATCTTGTATTGCAAATACTACAAAGTCTTGTGATTGTTCAAATATATTTCTAGTCATGAACTGGAAGTAATATTAGTTGTTGCATAGCAGTAAAAGACATAAAAGTACTAATGAGAAAACAAGATTAAAATTGGCAATAAATAAATCCAAAAACCAGCGAACTCTCATAAACCAAAAGAATGTAGGGAACTTCTCCTCCTTGTTAAATGAATACAGGACCAAACGCTAGAACAACTATGAAGGGAATTTAGATTAATCTTAATAGAGATTCATTCCACTGAGAAATATAAACAATGTACATAAATTTTTGGCACAAATCAACGAACCAACATGGTTTTACCAGATGCGGATGGCCAAAAACCTAAACATCCACCAAGCCTCTTTTTAAGTTAGGATTTCAGTGTGCTATATTACAGTACCGAAATCACAACTTCTCATTTAGATTGACCTAGATCCGTGCTGCCTGCAAAACGACCACCCCCCTCAGTGATCTGGTTTCCTTCCCCGACTGCCCATATTGAAATTCTGAGCTTAAGCATCACCAGGAATTTGTTTCAAACTAAGCTCACCAGAATTTACAATTGCTGTAGTTCCTTGATTTCCCATATTCATGACATTCATAAAGTGAGGAGGTTGACCATCAAGACCCATCCCGAATGGGGTCTGATTAAAGGAATTTTGACTCGGAGTGCCAGGCCATGATGAAAATGGAGGTCCACCCAAAAAGAGCGGCTGCTCACCAAGTAAAATACGGCATTAGAAAGTGGTACAGAAGTAGGATTGAATTGTTGAAATGGCTTGCTTTTCGAAACGGGTATCTGATAAGGAAGCTGAAGTTGACTTTGTGCAGGCCGGGGCATATTATTGGGCGGAAATCCATGAGGAAGAGCTGTATTCAATGGCTGTTGAGAGTTCGCCCCTTCTCCCCATGCTCCATTTGAAGGTTAAAAACACTGGTGGGCGGTGTCATCGCTGAAAGATGCTGAAAAAATCCAGCTCCACTAAATGCGCCTGCAGGAGACACATTATTCTGGCTTCAATTGGTTGATAGAGAACCCATATTGGTTGGCGTTTGCTCACCAGGAGGTTTATCGTTTTTCCAGTTCCCATCCCTATTTTCCCCTTCTATTGGTCCCCTTGTTTCCGACCATCTGGTCATCCGTGCCTTTCTTGGACATTTTGAGTTTCCTTTTGTATTTTGCTTCTTTCTCATCATCAGAAAATTCCCTCATCTGATACCTCTTCATTATTTTCACCAGAAGCATCATACCCTTTTTTGTATATATTCTTGTCATTAAGCACATGATTGGCAAACTCCGCAACAAACGAAATCGAAGAGCCTACATGGACTCCGGTGGGAACTTAACTCTCTGAATTGTATCTGACTACATAATAAGGATTTTTGACAGGTCCAAAAATATCATCAACCAACCCAATGGAGATCTTCTTTCGGATATCCAAAGGATAGAACCCTCACTTAGAGGATTGTGCTTCTCTTAACCCTTTACAATAACTTGGGCGCCTAAAACCTAAACATTTGCAATCAAAGCAATCAAAAAGTTAAAATAGATATGGTAAAAATTAAGAAAATCCCGTGGTCTACAGCTACATTAGAAAATATTACCATTGCAATCTACAAGAGTTGAAACAAAGAAAATGATGTAGGGCTTGCCGAAACTACAACTCCAACAGGAAGCATTTGATGATGTGATTCCAAAGTAACATGTACAGGAGGAACGGGAGGTAGAACCTGCAATTTCCAGTGAAACTGTTCATCAGCAGTATTATGCAATAATAATACAATGTGACATAACAGTGACAACATATACATTCGTATGAAGTTTTCAACTAGCCACTTTATCAATGGTTTCATCAAGCGGCGAAGCTTCTAATTAAGCATTTTATGCTGTTGTCGCAACATTCACAGAAACTGCTACAACACACTTAAAAGTTCATGTACTTCAAATTTCAAATGATCTAACATGAAGTGGCATTCTGAACCAATTTACAGAGCACAATGGCTTACGTCTTCCGTCCAAAATCATTTACAACACACGAGGAATTTCCACATAACACTATAGCTTCACAAATATGCTGTGCTTTTCAGAATCAACGTGCTTACCTAGACCTCATTTTTTGACCTAATTGGTCCATCCATAGAACCAGCATCCTCCTTGTCTTCCAATTCAATATCATCCCAATCAACCATCTGGTCCACGTCCTCCTCCTCCTCCTCTTCATCATCATTAGACTCTGCTATCTCACCTTCTTCCTTTCAGCCACATTCACTTCTCTTGTTTTTTCCCAGACTAGTTTTCACTTCTCCTTGCTCTCATTTTCCTCCACCTCTTCATCACTAGACTCACCCTCATCGTTATCATTGCCGCTACTATTGCTACTACTACCACTACTAGATGATGAAGTGTCATCACTTTCAGAATCCGACTCACTTCCACCATCATCCTTATCTCTCATCGCTGCACCATCCACTACAATCCCATTACCACTTACAGAGCTTGAACCCTTAACTGAGCAAACATTACCCATTACAGCTCCACCGCCTCCAACTTCAGTCTTCGCAACACTCTCATTATGGTTAACAGAGCTTGACCAAGGAGAGATCAACCTTTCCCACCCCCTCAACATCACTCGCCTTTTTACCATCGTCATTAACTGAGCTCAACTCACCAACCAAACTAACCCTTCTCATATCTTCTTCAATAAGAGAACCAAAGTTCCCACCACTATCAATCTCCTATTTTTTCCCTTCTCCACCTTCCTAATTGGATCAGTCCCATCAACAATAGAACCTTCAAAATGGGAATCAACAGAAGACTCATCCTTATCATTTTACATTCTCCTCTCAAAACCAGCTCAGTCAGGTTCTGGGTTATTGTCCAGAAAATCTCTTACGAAGTCAAAATCAAGAAGAGAGTTAGCGAAAGACAAACCTGCCAACTTTGAATCAAAATTGTCAACTGGGTCTCTCAAAGTTTTGGGCTTTAAAAATGGATTTCTGTGATCTTCTGCTTCTTGCTCTGCAACGGCAGTTGTGGGTTCAGAAATAAAGCCAACCATTTCCTAGACAAGGAAGACAAGAGAATAGAAGAATTTAAAACGAGTCGGAGTCATAGCTGCCACGAAAGGAAGCAAATTTGTTTATGCATGTAAAGGTTTTGTGTTCGTGAGAATCTCCCACCAAAACCCTATTTTTAAATCTAAAAACTCTATTTTTAATTCTAAAAATACAATCAACTTCAACATACCACTTTATTTATAACTCTAAAAAAAATGTCTTCAAAATATTTTTTCTAACTCTATTTTTTTATTATTATTTTTTTATAAATTAAACACAAATTTAATTTTTTCATTATTTATTAAATAAAATTTATTTTAATTAAAAATTAATAATAACATATTTTTAGTTAACTATTAATAATTAATATATTTTAATTAAGAATTAATAATAATATATTTTTAATTAAATATAAGTAAGAATTAATCGTAATATATTTTTAATTAAGAATTAATAATTAAAAACAAAAACCATTACATGGAATAAAAAAGAAGAAGATAAAAGAAAACATTACACTAATTCTTAAAAATACACATAACAACAATTGAAAAGAAAATAACATAATTATTAAAAAATCTTTTGAATTCATTTATTGCTCCCATAAATGTTCGATTAATACATTGTGAAGTGAAATATATACACCTTTGTCCTTGATTTGTTTATATTGTGCAACAAATTGTTCAAATAAGACATTTTCATTTTGTACCAATTTTTTAATATATTTTATTTTTATGAATTATTAAATATTATATTTAAATTATAAATTTTACAATAATAGGTTTATATGTTGAAAAATGGATACCATAAAATAAAAATATATGAAATACAAATACCAACATAAATAATGTGTTGATACATTATTAAATAATTTTAATTAATATTATACAAATCCCATAAAATGCATGATTGATTTTTTTTTAAAAAAGAATAGAGTTGCTACAGTACATCTCTAAAATTAGAGATGCACTGTAGCAAACACTATATTTGCAGCAAAAAATAATGGTACATTGGAAATGATTTTGCTCTATATTTAGAGTTTTGCTCTAATTATAAGGCATGGTTGGAGTTGCTCTAGGAAATGGCTCTTAATTAACTAACGCCGTTAACACCAGCAGCAGCAGAAGAAGTAATCTGCTGATAGAAGGAAGACATTTCAAAAGTGTATTTCCTTGGTTCCTCAATTTTACAGAAATATACTACACATACTAAAACTAAAAGCTTATAACTAGAGATAAATTTAATTTCAGTAATTAATGAGCACGAAGCCTGAAACAAGGCAAACACGTGAGCGGTAGTGCAGCGGCGGCGGCTGCAGTGGAACGGCGAGATTGACAAAGATTGGCGGGGAGTCTGCAAAGTCGGGTTTGTTTGAATGAGGAGGGAGGAGCTGCACAAACTTTTTCGACTTAAAAAAGAGCTAACCGGTTTTTGCCTTAAAACAGCCGGGTCACTGGTTTCGTAGCTCAAGCGGTCGGGTTATCGGTCTGATACTGTCCGGTGCATTTACGGTATTTATATTTTTATAACTGAACCGGATCGGTTTAGTGTCCGGTTCATCGATTTTTCCGATCGAACTGTCCGGTCCGTCCGTATTTTATTGCACTGAATGAGAGTGATTGAGTTGAAAGTGGGTAAGGGTCACTGGGTTAGCACACCAGTCAGGTTTAAGTTAAATTATGGCAAAATTATACTCTTGACGTACAGAAAAATAATGCAAATTTCTTTACTAATGCACAAACATGTTTTAGATTGTGTGTAAATGTAATTTACAAAGTTGCCAAGACAACGCCTAATGGACCGTAAGGTCCCGTATACATGGTTAATCAGACATCTTCCGAGGAAAATGAAGCTTACTGTGAAGATCAACCTACCTACTGCACACCAAGAAACTGCTGCAGGCTGAGACCGAAAATAACTACGTCGACCAGCCAATTGCTATAAATACGAGTATAGATGACACTACAACTGAAGAAAGAATGGTTGCTATAAAACCAGTTTTGTACTGAGCACGAAAAGTATCATCATCACTAGAGCTGATTTGTAAGGCGCGTCATGCAATGAACTACCGTCGCTTAGCTCCCCCGCATTGACAAATTCACTCTTGCCGGTATTTGTCGTGGTGGATACATTTACTGACATTGAGCCTAAACGGAGAGACATATGAACGATAAATCAGAATCATGTCCGTGTTCAAACTGGTTTATATATGCAGAATATTTAAATGAGTGCCACAAATTAAATGACACATTGAAAAGGGAAAGAGCGAAAGAAAAAGGGACTCCATTGTTTCTATAATGTTTAGTAATGCAGAATGCCGAGTTAGTTGATATGTATAATCGTAGTAAATTAGTAATCAAAAAATTTGATTTCACATGGTCTTAATATGCTTATTTTAGCAGCTAAATACAACTTACAGTCATAATTTGTCCATCCAATCCGTTGGTTAGCAATATCGTACACAAAAATCTTATCTTTCAAAACAATATCTGCAAAAGAAGATGGCGCATATCGTATCAGTGAGCAAAAATTCATTGATATCAAGTAGAAATGACAAACAAAAAGAAAGAAAGAAGAGGATATGCACATAATATCATTCATGAAAATCAAATTATTCTTGCAAATCATCCTAAGCAATCATTGACATTCTTTTTTTTTTCCCGACCCTTAACCATTGACATTCTTATAATTGTATTTTACTAACTTTTGGAATCTACCATGGTCATAAAACTTCAAATATGCTCAAAAGTGGTACTAAGCAACATTGTTTAATTTCAAAATAAGCACTAAGCCAGTAGAACACAAGTGCAAATATCTTGATAAACAAAAAAAAAACGTTAATGAAAATAATTACCCGTACAAATTATCAGCATAAAACAAAAGGATGAAAGTTATTTTACCTGGAAATCATGCTAGTAAGTTAAATCCTCCTATTCAATCTCAATGAGATGCAAATGGAGGAAAGATAGTAAATAATAGCTCTATGTTCCTGAATTATCATTGTTTCTTACAGAAAAACTATATCAAAATACCAAGAAGATGGTTTCTTTCACTATATATGTCGCAATGGAAAAAAGCGGGACACTAACTTTCATCAAACAAGTACTAGTCATAAGTTACTTGCATAGCACTTTCTTTTTTTCTTGGAAAAATAAGAGAAAATAACAAAGAAAGAATTAGGCATACTTGACTATGGTTATTCACACAACAGTTTCTACTGTCTTTTGGAAAAGAAAAACAGAAAAATTAACTTCTAGCAAGTATTTATTTCTTTTTGGGAAACATCAAACAAACATCTTCATTATTGATCTATTTCACTTTCACTATACCAATAACTGATAGCAGTGTGTACTACTACTACAGAAGATTATACAGAAACTTAGATTTTGTACAAACACGTGTGCATCATAACCTTGGGAAGGTCTACATTGGTAATTAAAACAGAAAGTAGAAAAAAAAAAAAAACTTTGCTGTGTCAATACCTCCTAAAATTGTTATCTCTTGACCCTGAATTTTTCCAAAGCCCATGCACCACGCTGCAGCATTCCCCTAAAACAAAAACCAATCATCAAGGTTAGTGAGACAGAAGACCAATCTTGTACTGCAAATACTACAAAGTTTTGTGATTTTCCAAACATATTTCCAGTTGTGAACTGGAAGCAATATAGTGGTTGCATAGCATTAAAAGATAGAAAAATACTAATGAGAAAAACAAGATTAAAATTACTGTTAAAAAAAATTAAAATTGGCAATAAATGCTTGGACGCGCTAGTGAACTCTGATGAACATAAAAATGTAGGGAACTAACTTCTCCACCTCATCAAATGAATGGCCAAGCATCAAAAGAAACAAGTCGTGAAAAAGAATTATCAAGTGCAAATGTTCATTTTTCTGCATTTCTCATTTTCAATATGACCAGTTAAAGTCATTCCAATAAATCTGCAACTTCTATGCAAACTAGAATTCAAATATGGCTGGTATATGCAATCTAAGGAATCTTAAGTTGGTCGCATAACAAGATTAAGAACTCACAATAGAGTTTTCCTGCACAAGGTAGTCTTGAGGATTTAACATCAAGGATGCCCCACCAGCAAAGTTTAAGCTAACTTGAGGAAATATGTCATTGACGCTGAGCACAAAGCAAAATATGTCTGGTATAAGATTATCTCAGAAATCAGCAGATTTAAAAGGAAAGATACTGAGCAGTAAATCAGGAAGGCGAACCTTGAGGTAATCAAATAACATTGGTTTCCTTTGGAAAGAAATGGACGTACAGATTGTGAGACAACATTGGTGATCTGCACAAAAAGAGAAATAAGTAGTTACATGTTATTGAACTTATGTTACACTGTTACCAAACTGCTTAGACATTTACCCACGAAACTTCAGTGAGCTGTTTTAATATGTAGCTATGGAGATCTAAAATTGTTTAACAAATCATTAACTGGGTAGAATGTTCATATGAAACTAACCGCACTAACAAAAGGATCATAAGCTGCTTCTGCTAGATATGCCAAGGTTGTTCCTGAATCAACTATGGTTCCTTGGTTGCTTGATGTCGAAAAAACTGATGGATCAATAGCCAAAGTTTGGCCACCAACAAAAATACTCTGCAGATTCAAATTATAATGAGGCCTGAAATTGAGATACACTAGTGGTAAGCCAACATCAATGCAGTTGAGGGTTTTATGCTAATAAAATGTTTAGTAGTTACTATCAGATCAGGAGAGATTCCATAACTAAGCAACCAAAATTAGATAAAACCATCAAAATCATTAAACAGTTTCCTCATTGCAAGTCACAACAAAATTGATTACATAAGGAAGGAATAGCAACCATTCAAATCTACCAAGGATTTATAGGTTCATCATATTCATTTTTATCAATCTTTCAGGTTTCACCTTTACATATAATAACAGGAATCCAAGGCTAAAGCTATTAGCAACAAAGTCATACATGCATCAAGCAATTACTAGTAATGGCATTCCTTAACATGATGAGAATGCAAAAGTTATTTTATCGACAGAATCCATATGGGCTAACGAAGAGGAAAAAACTAACAATTTTGAAAGGAATTCTAGCAAAAATACACCGCAACACCATTGAAATTCTTTTTTCAAAGGTCAAAATATTCTTTTTTTAATGGAAAAAAGCAACAATGTTATCTACTGGACATATATATAGAACTTCGCCTAAAAAGGTCATAAGGCTGTACAACTTAGTAAGAGACAGATTCTGGACATATATAACAGAACTGTGAAACAATGCACAGCCTGCAAGAACTCAAATATTGTTCATAAAAAGATTATTTTTATCAGTAAAATCAAATATAAAAATGTAAAACACAACATACTGCGATGGAATGAGTGGAGTATAAATAATATTAGGCTCCACAATTTCTCCTAGAACCAATATTCCACCACCTGCTTCATCTCCTTTCAAGCAATGAGAGAACACCTTTGGTGTTATTCCCTGTGAAGCCAGTTGCGAGATGACAGACATGTCCTGCTGCCCAAACCCAAAGATCCCATCAACAGCTCTGTCTGACTTGGTTAAGTCCCCAGTTTGCATAGTACTGCAACTGTTGTAAAATCCAGCACTCCAATGAATCCAGATTCCATAAATAAACATTATATTATTGCAGTCTTAAATTATGACAGATTCACAATAGCTCACCCAAAGACAACAGAAGCCGAGTAGTTATTAGTCACAGACCCACCCGGAACCGTATCAAAATGGATTATATCTGATAAATAATAGCCTGAGGTACCACTTCCATCTCCATATTGGAATTGGTAACTGCACTGATTGTTTGTTGTAGAACAAATAGAATCCGATGACTGAATTCCTAGACTACATCTTTGGTCTGAACAAGAGATCAATGAAGCCGTTGATGAGCTCCCAGGATCAAAGAAATTGAGTGGAATCTGTGAGAGACGAAATGAAATTAACCAAAACTAGGAACATAAAAAATTAAAATAAATTAAAAGAGAAGTGAATTACTTGGAGTCCACTATTTCCAGGGCAACCATTGCAGGCAGTGCAAC
>CAODLS011992842.1:0-18284 GCA_948243855.1 Flueggea neowawraea
TAAGATTAGAGGAAGGAGCCGAATCTGGCTTGTTCAACCAACCATTTTTCAAATGATACTGTCAATGGCTGTAATTTATTGACCAGTTTTTCAGTTTTCCCTCACCATGAACTTTGCATAGACTAATGATACATTATAAAATTATTTCAGTCAAATCATAAAACTGTTTCTGATAAATTGTTTAACTTAAATGGATGTTTTTTTATGATAAGGATGAAAATTAGAGAGGTTCTTTCAAGTTGCATGAAAATCTGGAAAGTTCTTTCTGATGCCCAAATCTTACGTGACCAACATCAATGCAAACATGTGGTGGAACGAGTTGTCTTTTACTGGAGACATCGAAATCCAAAAACGTGTTTCTTCTGCTTGTAATCTAGCTGTTTGTTGTTTTCGTCAGAATCCAAATATAAAAACCTTTAATTGGCTCAGACTCATCCTCGCATTAATTGCAAACACTCCTAAGCTTCTTCCCGTCAAACGTTGTTGTCATTTCGACACAAAAAATTCTATTACACAGCCTCGTCTTCGTCCAAGCGTTGCAACTTGCGATGACTGTAACAGCAACTCCGACCATCAAAGATGGCTGTCTCAGGGTCAGAGGAAGGGTGTTGATGACGGGAGTTCCGAATAACATTGTTGTTTCCCCTGGGTTCTACGTCAGCCTTTGTGGGTGCAACCTCAGCAACTCTTAGCTCTCGCCGTGTCTTTAGGCTTGGGATTCTTGAGTGGGTTTCTTGCACATTCTTCTTGTGACAATGCCTGGAAAATGTGCCTGATTCAGGAATTTTGACTTGAATTTTGTATGAGCATTGCAGGGGATACAGGTTCTTGAGCCTCTTTCGCGCCAAAATATGGTGGATGATACCTCGGGTTGGGAAATCCGGAAGTGAAGTCCCCTTGGAAACTCAAACGCTTTTGTTGGAAGTGAATTTTGTATGAATCATCCTCGCTTTCTACGTTCTATTGTTGCCTGTGTTGGATAGACAATTTCGGACCAGTTTGCAAGGAAATTCTTAGAATGAACTCCTGTTCTGCATTGAAAGTGGTCAGTTCCACATTCTTACATTTTGTCTTGTTTTCGTCTCTGTTAATTTCTGGGACATGTTTATTGAATTCATTTGTTTTCATCTTTCTAGGAGATGCTAGTGTTCAAACCAGTGAATCATACGAGGCGGTATTTATAAACTCAGGGGACAATCCTTTTGACCTTATCAAGAACTCTGTCAAGTACGTTTCTTTTTATGTTCACTGTGAGTGTTTGCTTTCATCATTAATCTTTATTAACAAATGCTGAATTGTGTTCCATTGCTATGCTCTCATTGATTTAGGATACTGGCAGAACACAAGGGGACATTCTGCCATATTGAAAATAAGAAGGTAGGAAAATCTTCAGACTCTAGTTAGATGAATATCTCTGTTGGCTATGCCGAAAAGATAATTTCATCATAGTTGATTAATCTAATGTCATTTGATGGCAGCTCCCGGCACATTTAGACTGGTTCGGATGGTGCACTTGGGATGCATTTTACACTGAAGTAAATCCACAAGGAATCAAAGAGGGTTTCCAAGGGTATGACAAAAAAGCTTCAAGAGTCTGTCTGCAATGAAATGTACACCAACCAGTTAAAAGAAACTAACCTTTTGTGCATTACTTTTTCGTATAGGTTCTTGGAAGGTGGGTTTTTCTCCAAAATTTCTTGTTATTGATGATGGATGGCAAGAGACAGTAAACGAGTTTCAGAAAGATGGTGAACCACTTGATGAGGGGGCACAGTATGTATTAGTTTGGAATGTGATTAATTAGTTCTATTCTACATTATGTACAGCTTGTCCATGTATATTTATCTCCATTTCTGTGAATCCAAACAGGTTTGCTACTAGATTACTGGACATCAAAGAGAACAGCAAGTTCAAAATTTCAGGCTCGGATGGCACCTGCACCAATCTCCATGACTTCATAGATAATATTAAAGAGAATTATGGAGTGTAGTAAGATCTGATATCATATAAGTTTGTTGATTCAGATATTTTTCAGGTGTTGTAGTATTTTTAAGCATATTGCATATTTTGAATAATGCAGATATGTTTATATGTGGCATGCTTTAGCCGGGTACTGGGGAGGGGTTCTCCCATCATCTGAAACATTGAAAAAGTACAACCCAAAGCTTGCATATCCAATCCAATCACCAGGAAATGTTGGCAATATTAGAGATATTGTGGTGGATGTTCTGGAAAAATATGGAGTTGGAGTCATTGATCCTGATAAGATATTTGATTTTTACAAGGATCTACATAGCTATTTGGCAAGCATCAGAGTAGATGGAGTTAAGTTGGATGTTCAAAATCTGCTTGAGACCTTACGTTCCGGGTTTGGAGGACGGGTGGCATTGACTAGACGGTATCAAGAAGCTCTGGAGCAATCTATTGCAAGAAACTTCAAAGACAATAACTTAATTTGCTGTATGAGTCACAATTCTGACTCAATTTACAGGTTTGCCTGCTACTTCAATTCTGAAAATTCTTGACCGAGTATGGTGCAATCAATTGTAATTCTGACTTGAATGCTACTTTTGTTTTCCAGCTCAAGAAGAAGTGCAGTGGCTAGAGCCTCGGAGGATTTCATGCCAAGAAAGCGCACATTCCAGGCATTGCATATTGCCTTGTAGCTTTTAACAGCCTTCATCTTGGGGAGATTGTAGTTCCAGACTGGGACATGTTCCATGTAAGTTTCATCTTGCGGCACATTTAATCCTTCACATTTTACTCTTGCCATTAAAATGTTGGCACTGAACAAGTTCCAAAATGATTTATATGTCGACATTTCATCATAATCAATTAAATCATAGAGGTTTTACAACGAACCTGTTGGCATGATGAACAAATTTGACTCATCTAAGAGATTCTTATATCCTGATATTTGAAATTTATGAACTGTAATTTAGAGTTTTTAACTATATATGCATTACTCTTAATCATCTAAATACTTTCTTCTCTTCAGAGCAAACACGATACAGCAGAGTTCCATGGTGCAGCAAGAGCATTGGGTGGTTGTGCTGTATACATGAGGTAAGATTGAACTTTTCTTCTTTAGTGCATCTCTCTCTCCTGACTTCTACAGCAGAGGGAAACAAAGTTTCTGATGGATCATTTTGATATGAAATGCAGTGACAAGGCAGCGAATCATGATTTCAAAATCCTTAAGAAGCTTGTACTTCCTGATGGCTATATCCTGAAAGCAAGACATGCTGGCAGTCCTACTATAGACTGTTTATTTGAAGATCCCGTCATGGATGGCAAAAGGTGAAACATACTATTTCCTGGATCCTCCTCTAGCTAAATTTTCAATAACAATTCCCTCAAGAATTATTAATTTGTTTTTTGTTCATTTACAGTTTGTTGAAGATATGGAACCTGAACAAGTTATCAGGGGTGATCGGTGTTTTCAATTGCCAAGGAGCAGGAAGTTGGCCTATGAAAGAAGTAAAAATGCCTGGTGAACAATCCACATCTTCACCTATTTCAGGCCATGTGAGTCCAAATGATTGCGAGTTTCTTGAAGAGGTTGCAGGTGAAGATTGGAACGGGGATTGTGCTGTCTATGCATTCAATTCAGGTAAACTTGTGATTCCACCTTTTTTTTTCCTTATAATCTATATGATTCCCTGCTAAAACCAACTTCTGAAATTACAATCTGGTGAATAATTTCGTGTTGCAGGTTCTCTTTCTGTAGTGCCAAAAACAGGCATTCTTGAAGTGTCATTGGCTACTCTTAAATGTGAAATATATACCATCTCACCCATTAAGGTCAGTGAATCAACCACTTCCTTCCTCTTTACAACTCATTTTTTGCGTTTACTTGTCTAAAATCATTTCAATGTTATGTTGTCAGGTATTTTGTCAGGATATTCAATTTGCTCCAATAGGATTAGTTGATATGTACAATTCTGGAGGAGCAATAGAATCTGTAAACTGCACAATGGATATTTCAGCTTACAGAATTAAAGTGAAGGGACGAGGCATTGGCCGGTTTGGAGCCTACTCAAACACTCGACCGAAGTGTTGTATGGTGGATGGCAATGAAGTGGACTTTACATACAATCCTGAAGATGGATTGGTGATTGTTAAATTACAAGGAGAATGTACATTCAGAGACATTGAATTCATTTATCAAACTGCCTGTCTTCTGCCTGTCAGTATGAGTAAGTTCCAGATGCATCTCCACAAATTTACATGAAATTCACTCCTCCATTTTGCAGAATCAATCAATTGCTCGTAAACACATAGAAAAAGATTACACTAATAATATACGCAAAGAAAATATAATTACAAAAAATCCTAATGGTGTTTATATTGCTATATGTAAGAGAACTGATAAATACAAATTTTCATATGCATCAGAATATCATTTCATGAAATAAGTAGAATCCTTAATAGGTAGAATAGCAGATGGCGCATGCAAAGTATCACCATAATATCTCGTATTACTAGATTATACAGAATTATACATACATCTATTTTATTATCTTAACTGAAATTACACAGATATAATTATCATTGATCATATACCCATATTATAGTGATACTTGATACTACGCTGACAAGATCAGATCTTAAAGAATCAGCAGCCTCAAGAGTCCTAACAGTACCTGACTCAGGAAGGTCGAATGACTGACAGCCTTAGATGCCCCAAATAGTACCCGACACTCTAAGAGTCTCAAAGCTATAACAGACAAATAGAACTAATAAGAGGATACTGCGAGCATTACAGTCATCGGGCTCCAACAGGATATACCCTACCAGTCTATAGTACAACATACTATAGAGAATGAACAATAACACAAACTCAGATAATTTTTAAAAATTGTATAATATAATAGCAGATGGTAGCCACTAGGGCATATAATAATAGACAATGGCCCGTAGGCGCAGTATAGCAGACAATAGTACCAGACAGAAAAGAGTGCAAACAATCGCCACTAGAATTAGATGGCCTTGTGTGTTTGTGCGATACACACAGGTCACCATTTTGCCCTGAGACTCAGGCTATAATAGAGCATTGATATACCAAAGGTTACGTTAACTCATAATTAGGTCTTCAGAGTATATATATACACACACACACACACAACTAATAATGCATATTATGTAATGTACTATCTTAATCAGAACATTCTCTATCAGATATAATATAGAATACTTGTGATGTAGGCTAAATTTACTTATTAATTCAAGCAAAATTTTATTTATTTTCATCCTTTAAATCATGTTTTAATGATAAAATTTATATGATCTATTTGATGATTGAAGGATGATTTAAATTGAAGAAAAATGAGTGAAAAAAGGTGCAAAGAGATGCAAAATCGAATGGCCCTAAACCACCTCACGAAAGCTTGAAGAAAATGAGGGATTATTGAGGGAAAGAAAGGCCATGACCATGGCAAGCAAATTTGGGAGAATTGTTGGCAACGAAAGTGACGGAAGACACCAAATTTGTGTGGACCAAATCATATTCAAGGGGCATTTTTGGAAACATTTTGCTAGTGTTTGTGGGGACCAAGAGGACTATAAATAGGCTTATTACACACCAATTTGAAAAAAAAATGGACACTTGCACATTAAAGAAGAGAATCATTCTCTTACACATTTTCCAATGAAGATTCAAGCCTTGAAGAGGAATTGAAGAGGTCTTTCATCACCCACTAAGAGAAACTTTTTTCTTTCCTTTTATTTTCTTTTTCTTTACTTGAAAATTATGTTTAGGCTTTCTATTTCTTATTTAATGCTTTATTTTATAATTATGATAGCTTAAACCCTTGTTAGGGTAGTAGGGATGTAAACCTTAAATTAATGTTGCTTTAATTGATGTTTTATTTAATAGGTCTTGTGTTTTATTGTTAAATCTATTGTTTTGAATGCCTTTAATGATAAATATATTGTTGGTGATGATTTTATGATTTTTTATTGATTGAATGATATTATGCTTAGTTACCACAACGTTGTTTTTGATAAGCCTAAGTGGTGAATTGAGAAATGAAGTTTATATTAGGTTTACAAGTATAAAACTTGTTGAATATTAGATTAGAGATACTTAATACCTATAATGTGTTCGATGAAATTCCTCTATGATCCTAATGGACCTAATTTAGCTAGGTGAGGCTGAAAGGACCTACCTAGAAAGTGTAAGCATGACTTGAGTAATCTTGAGAGAGGGCTTAGGTAATTTAAGTGGAGAGAACACTCATACCCATTTTGCTAAAACCCAATTTCATCAATTAGGAAACTAGATCCTTCATTTTATCTCGAAAGCCCTAACGTTTTCATATTATTGAGTTAATTGTGTTTGATTTATTGCTTGCTTTTATTTCTAAAACCCCAAAAAACAAATCACTCAATGCTTTTATTTATTTTTACTTTTCTATTCGACCACATTTAGACACGTTCCCTTGGGAGACAATACATAGGAATACTCCTAAGATTTTATTACTACATCGATCCTTGTGCGCTTGCAAGGACCTGATCAAGTTTTTGGCATCGTTGCCAAGAAACGATATTCTTATTATGTTTTTTTTTTTATTTTTGTTTACTTATTTGCTTGCCTCTTTTGCACTTATAGGAATTTATGCTTTTAAGACGCACTAGGAGTTTGGAGAATCAAGAAATTGTTCCTTCAATTTCGAAAATAGAAAGGGTTTTGAGGGCAAACCGAGCAAATCAAAGAAGAGCAAGAATGGAAGATATGCCTAGACCTCAAGGTGAGGTTGATGGAGCTAGAGTTGAGCAAGCCCAAGGTGGTGCTATAGGGAACCAAATGCCAGTGAGAATGGATTTAAGGGACATTCAAAGGCCAATTATTGGAGCATCCCCTTCATGTATAAGGCTAAGCCCGACGACAAGGAACTATGAATTGAAAACTATTCATTTTAGTATGTTGCCATCTTACAATGGTTTGCATCGGAGGATCCACTTTCATTCTTGAGGGAGTTCTACACCACCATCCAAACATTCCCTCTCAATGGTTTGATCGAAGATGAGCTAAGAATGAGGTGCTTTCCTTATACATTGAAGGATAGAGTAAAAATGTGGTTGATTAACTTATCGGAAGGGTCACTTGGCACTTGGGAGGAGATATATGAGAAGTTTATGATGAAATACTATTCTTCTTAAAATACGGTGAAGTTGAGAAGTAAGATTTGCTCATTTTCACAATTGGAGGGAGAACCTTTTCATGAGACATTGGAGCTTTTCAAGCTACTATTGAGTTAATGCCTACATCACCAATTATCTTTAGCATTATTGACTCAATTTTTCTATGATGGGTTGATGATGCATGGGCAAACCTTGATGAATACCGTTTCGGGTGACTATTTTAGAGACAAGACCGCCGAGAAAGTCTATATATGAGATGTTAGCAACAAATTCACAACAAAAAATGGTAAGGGGACGAAGAGCTAGCATGCATGAGGTAAATACTTTCACTTCTCCTGAGTTAGCTTCAATGGTTGATGAATTGTCTAGAAAGATGAACTTGTTGCTAAAAAAAATGCCTTGGTGAATGAGCAATGTGCTTATTGTGGTGTTTTGGGGCACGATGAATTGCATTGTGGTTTGAATAGTGGTGGAGATGTTGGATATGAAGAAGTAAATTTTATGGAGGGATTCTCATATGCTCAACCTAGGAATGACCCATATTCCAACACCTATAATTTGGGATGGGAAAAACATCCAAAGTTTTCATGGAGAAATGCAAACACCAATCAAAATTTTTCCTAACCAAGACCAAATGGATCTTATAGTTACCAACTTAGACCACCACCACCTTTCTAACAACAACAACCCCAACCATTACCCTCATAAGAAAACCAAGATAAAAAGGCACTATTGGAGGAGTTGTTAGCCCAATATATGAGCAAAATGGATGCTAAGATGGATCAAATAGTTCAAACCCAACAAGCCACCATCCAAACCCTTAAGAGGCAAATGGGGCAACTAGCCAAGGCCATTTCGGATAGAGAGAAGGGAAACTTGCCTAGCACATTCCAAGTGAATCCTAAGGAGAATGTCATGGCTATTACTCTAAGGAGTGGGAAAGAGCTTGAGAAGCCAAGTGTGGAGGAGGTGCTTAAAAGTGATACGATGAAGGAAATTATGGTGGAAAAACCTAACATTGGTTTGGAAGTTGAAGGAGAAAAAGTGTTAAGCAAATATCTCCCTTCCCATAAAAAGGATGAAGTGAAACCCTATATGCCCCCAATTCCATTCTCTCAACGGTTGAAAGCCCATACCTAAGCCAAGAAATTTGAGAACTTCTTGAAGATGTTCAAAAAATTGAACATACTATTCTTGGATGCTATTTCTCAAATGCCTAACTATGCAAAGTTCTTAAAGGAGATAGTGGCCAACAAGAAGAGGTTAGAGGAGTATGCTATAACGGCACCTACCAAGGAGTGTAGTTCAATTTTGAAGAACAAATATCCTTCAGAGCTCAAGGATCTGGGGAATCTTACAATACCTTGCACCTTTGGTAAATTTTCTAATATGGAGTTTTTGTGTGATTTAGGTGCTTCGATCAACCTAATGGCCTCATCCATCTACAAAAAGCTTGGGATTAGAGAGCTAACACCTATAACTGTGAAGCTTTAATTAGTAGATCGATCAATCAAGCAATCAATTGGAGTGGTGGAGAACATATTGGTGAAAGTAGGTAAGTTTTTATTTCCAGTTGATTTTATGTTCTAGACACGAATGATGCTTGTGACACCCCTATCATACTTGGGAGACCTTTCTTTTCAACCGGTAGAGTGTGTATTGATTTGACTAAAGGGAGTATACTTTTTATAGTGGGAAAAAAATTGAGGAGTTTCATGTCTCTAAAAATGTGCATACATAATTGGTTAATCATGATAAAATTAGGGTACATTCTTTAGAAACATGTTGCATGGTAGCTAGACCTCCACCATTGAACCTTTTGAGTGTCACCCAAGATGAGGAACAACCTAAAGAGAAACTACTAGTATGCCCAAAGGAAGAAGAGATTGAGATGAAACCTAGTGAAAAAGAAAGGGTAGATAAGAAAGGGATTGAGAGCGAAAATAAAATATCTAAAGGGAAAGAGAGTGATTTTGTTGAGAGCCAACATGTTTATTATTTTCCACTCAAAAACCATTTTCTTTACAACCCTAAACGTTCTATGTGTGGTCTATTCACGATTTCAAAAGTGCATTCATTCGATCCTATATACATCATTTTTCATGATCGTAAATCCATCATTGTGTATATGAAGCGTTTGAAACCTTTTAAGGGGTCCACAATTAGGACTATTCGGTGCCCCAAATAGTTCCCTTGCATACGTTCGAAATAACGTTAAGCTACCACTTGTCCACAATGACATTAAACTATGGTTATCTTGCATTTGCATGTAGTATATGTTTCAATTTTAGTTTGCATATTAGGATAGAAGCACATTTGTGATTTTGTTTTGCATGATTTTGCCAAAAGTGGTGTGAGGTTATTCTTTTTATGCATACATGTTATAACTCTCACCAACTCTAGCATGTATATATTTTGTGCCCACCAACATTTTGTTTCATGCCAATGATGGAGTTGTACACTCAAGACAAAGCAAATGGCGAGCAAGCGACAATTAGAGAAGCTTTCTAAATCCTATTCTTTTACTTTATACTTTATTGTTATCATGGAACTTATCCTCATGTTCTTTGTGATTGCTTAGTTTGATCCGGACTTATATTTTTGAACATTGAGGAGAATGTTCATACTAAGTGTGGAGGAGGGGCTATTGATTGCTTCCTTGGGATTAATTGTGTTTATATGCCTTATTTGCTCATTTTCGTCAAAAATGCTAAAAAACATTTCTTTGAATTATACTTAATTTGTTTAGAATGCATCAAATTTATAAATAATAGGATTTGGATTGAATTGGTTAGAGGATTTTTGTAGTGTGTTAGTATGCTTTTAACATGATTAATTGAGGAATGCATGCTATTTGTTGAAATTTGTTTTTGAAATTTGTCATTTTTAGGATGTGGGGGCATAAAAGAGGCTTTCAAACTTGTTGCTAAGTTATTTTTTTAGCACAAATGTTTAAAAGGTTGTTTTATGTTTGAAAATTTTGGCAGTAGACTTGGCTTCTAATCGAATGAAAAGTGCTTGAGTTAAATGTGTGGAATGGTGAAACTCTTATCTTTGAAGGTGAACTTAAACGAGGACAAACGCATAGGGCCCTAACTTTGAGGTGAAAAAAGTTAGTACACCCGAAGAATCAATAATAAGTGTTTTTACACAAGGACTCTTAATTTGTTGACTGCATTTATAGCACCCAAAAATAAGAGGGAAGTAATCAATTGGATGAAGCGGTTAAATAAATAGTGAAAGAAAGCACTTATGAATGGATAGTTAATAAATGAAGCCAAGTTTGCTCCAAAATAAAGGAAATTGTGTTTTAAACTTAGCAATAAGGGAGATAAGTTTCATAGATGCCAATGGACTAGGAGATTTGATAGATAAACTCTCAAAAGTGCAACTTCTTAATGTCAAGGTTTGATCTTTTCTAAATGTTGAATAGCAGTGCCTTTCCTCTCTTGATCATTTTACTTGCATATTTTCAAAGTATAAGAATTTTCTTGTCTCTTTGATTTGAATTGTATTATTTCCCCGAGCTTGGATTTGGTTTGCTTAAGGACAAGCAAACGAGTAAGTGTGGGAAAATTTGATGTAGGCTAAATTTACTTATTAATTCAAGCAAAACTTTATCTATTTTCGTCCTTTAAATCATGTTTTTATGGTAAAATTTATATGATCTATTTGATGATTGTAGGATGATTTAAATTGGAGAAAAATGAGTGGAAAAAGATGCAAAAGAGATGTAAAATCGAATGGCCCCAAACCACCTTATGAAAGCTTGAAGAAAATGAGGGATTATTAAGGGAAAAAAAAAGGCCACGACCATGGTGGCAAAAAGACACGGCCGTGATAAGCAAATTTAGGAGAATTGTTGGCAACGAAAGTTGTCACGGCCGTGATAAAAAGTGTTGATATGTTGTCTAATGTGTTCATATTTTGGTATTAATTAGCTGTGATTGTGTTTTTATTTGCATTATTTGGAAGTATTTTATTATCTTTTGACATTAATTTTGGCCTTTTGATGGATTTTGGACAGTTTTTAAAGTAAATTGGCGAGATATGTGGAAATGACTTGAAGGGATGGACTCTAGTACATAAGCGTGCCCGCGCTTAACTTGCAGAACGTGAAGCTTGGAAATCCGGATTTGATATTTGAAGGCAGAATTTTAAGGGAACTAAAATACTCATTTAGTTGATATATTGAGACTCATTTGAAACGTGTTTTTGATAGGAAAAATAGCTCTCTAGGGTTACACAACTCTTATTATTTTACGTTGTTATTTTGTAACAGACTAGTTATTCCTTCTCTTCTCTCCAGCAGCCAAGGAACGTTTCTTCTTGGGTTGGTTCTTTCTAAAAACAAAAACAGCAGTAGTTGTAATGACCTTTTGTGGCTAAGTTCTTTTCTCTTGGTTGGAGGTGATCCTAAACCATTGGAATAAAGTTGTGAGGTTTCTTGTTTTCAATATTTTCTATTGATTTATTCAGGTATCAATGTTTCTCTGCTGCAATTTTATGGTTGCATCAATTAATTACTAAGGTGGTCAATTAGTTTATTGATTGTTATAGTCTACTGTTAGGTTGAATACTGCATCCGTAATTGTGTGGTTCATTTAACTAAAATAGCAACTAGGAATTATTGTTACTACGTTAGAACTATAATTCTTAGGAGAATCATTCGACTGGATTAAATGCATCGTCGTACATGCAGTGTCTTGCTTCGTTGTCTTTCTTGATCGTACCGCTATTGTCTGATTAAATTTGAGATCATATCCAGATTATTGGGCAATAAGTATTAGCTAGAATACATGTTTCTGGTTAATTAATCATAAGAAAAGATAGGTAAATTAGTTACCAGAACGAATATTTGAATGATTAACTGAGTACTTTTTGTGCCAATGATCAATTGAAATTCCAATGGTGATGGTTTCCGAAGACCAAGCCTTTCTTTCATTGAGTTTGCTTAGTTGATTTTTAGTTGATTTTTGTTCTTTTCACATTATTGCTTTCATTAAAATTGTTTTTACTAAATCACCAAAAAAAACCCCATTTGTTACTATTTCTGTTGGCTTGCATTACTGTTTACAAAGCTCTTCGTGGGATCGACCATTGCTTACCGCTAACTATATTTTATTTAGTGTGTGGCTTAGATTATAATTTGATTGCAAACAAAAGCATCATCAATTTGTGACCCAAAATAGGAGTGTGATAAGGCCCCCAAATGTCAACATGTAACAAGTCAAACACAGAATTTGCAATAGAACTGATGGAAAATGGTAATCGTCGTTGTTTAGGAAAGTGACAAATATCACATTGATCAATACAATGGTACTCTATAGAGGGATCTATATTAGAAAGGATTTGCATTCTCTGGTTTGATAAATGTCCTAGTTTTTGATGCCATAAGATTGGTAATTTGGTAGTGACATTGCAAGAAGGCAAACAATCTTGTGTTAGTGGTGTGAGATAATAAAGTCCATGAATCTGTATAGCAGAACCAATCAGCTTCAAGGTCTTGGTGTGTGGAATTGGTAAAAATTACTTGATAGGTACGAGAGTTGATTAATTTACTGACTGAAATGAGATTGGAAGAAAAAATAGGAGCAAAAAGAACATCTGTGAGAATAAGTGAGGAAATCTGGACTGTTCCAATATGGGTAACAGTAACAAATTGACAATTTGAGAGCTTAGCATCATGACCTGTAATTTCTGTGCAGGAAGTAAAAAAATCCACGGAACAAATAATATGATCCGTAGCACCGGAATGAAGGATCCATGTAGAAAACCAAATAAGAGGTGTTTTATCAGGTAAGTATGTACCTCTTTGTCTAGTTGAAACTGTATTTATTCGGGTTATGGTCACTGATTTGCCTTTTGAGTCACCAACTTTCTGCAGCAGTTGTTGCTGACCTTGATTGGCTGCTATGGCAGCATACGAAGGTCCAGACATGGTGAGAAAAGAAAGAAGGATAAGAAGAAATCTGATATGAGAAGAAATCAATTCATTCTAGAAACAGTAATGCAATGATACCATGACACAAAATTTATGATGAGAACATAATTCTTCACACTCTTTATTTTAAAGATCAAATTGCCTATATAGGCTACATACGAGACAAGGAAATGATAGCCAGAAAAAGACAAATTTTGTTATCATCCGATTCCTTGCCTTGGAGAGGAATTAAGTCTAAAACTATCAGAAAAAAATAAAATAAAATAAAATAAGAAGGTGGAAGAGTGGAATCGGGCCCATCATACAAGTCTCTCTCTTTAACTTTAAGCGTTGCCGTTTTGCTGTGCTTTCCACTTATCTTAAACGCTGTCGTCTTGTAACAGGACTACAAATATTGCTGGCATTGAAGTACGTTGGAATTAATAAGAATGAGAAGAGGCTGGTGGCATTGCAAAAAAAAAAAGAGAGATGAATTTATGCAAGACTTGATTGAAGAGAGTAGAAGAATGAGAAGTCATTCTGGTTCGAACAGAAAAGTAAAGCAATGATTCATGTATTATTGGAATCGCAAGTAACTGATCCTGAATACTATACCGATGAAATAAACAAAGGCATTGTACAAGTAAGTTCTCTCTTTCTTTCAAAATGTAACATTCTGAAATACTGAGCATCAGAATTAGCAATCTTTATTTGCTTGGTATTTAAGTAATGACAATTTCATTTAGCTTTCCCAATTTACCTTCCAAGTTCTGATCTTGCCAATAGGGATTCCTTTCACATATTCCACTTGGTCTTTTTTGAAGGTTATGTTGTCAGCTGGGACTGATACTTCAGCAGCAACCTTCGAGAGGACACTATATCTTTTGTCAAATAATCCAGAAGCCATTGTAAAAGCACAAGATGAAATTGACATCAACATTGCAGAATCAAAAAACAAGCTCATTGATGAATCAGCCTTACGAAGCGCCCATTTCTTCAATGCATCATCAATGACTCCATGAGAATGAATCAGCCTTCCGAAGCGCCCATTCCTCCACAAGATCTCTTCCCTATAAATACTCTCCACGCACCGTCTTCAGTTGCTGTCGAGTATTCGGAGCGAGGAGGTGAGGTTGCTGATTACAAAGCTAAAGACCAAGTGCTGAATATGAAATCTGAGGTCTACTGGCTGACAATGAGCGTGATGATAAGAATGATAGATGGGAAGATGTATTACGGGGAGAACGTGGTGGATGCGGAGGAAGCCCAAAAGTTTCAAGACATCGTGAAGGATACTTTGTGATTAATTGGGTCCGCAGTGGCGGACTTTTTCCCCTGCTGGGGGCTTTAGGAGGATTGAAGAAGTAATTAAAAGAGTTGCAGAAACGAAGAGACGCATTTATACAAGATTTGATTGAGCAGCAAAGAAGGAAATAAGGGACTAAATCGGAGAAACACAGGTCGTGTATGATCGAAGTTTTGTTAGCACTGCAAGAATCTGAACCTGAGCAGTACGCATTTATTAATGGCCCTTTTTGTGATAGTGATAGAGATCTAATCCTCCAAATTCCTTTGAGTTTGAGATAGGTGGAAGGCAGATGGATGTGGACTAGAGACATCAGACAAGAATGGTCTTTATTCGGTTAAAAGTGCTTATGAAGCTCTATACGAGCAACGCAGGAGCACTCACACAACCACTAACCATTTTTGGAAACATACATGGAAGCTTAAAGTCCCAACTGAAGCACTTAATCTTGCAGGGTTGCTTCAATTGACTACACACTGGAGATTTATTAGTTATAAGCACGAAAGTTGAAGTTCAGAATGTTTGCCCTTTATGTGAAAATACTCCGGAAACTGATATCCACATTCTGGTGAGTTGAGCTCAAAAACTTCGGTGAAATTTATATTAACTCTATTTTTAGTGTTATGGAATCGGAAGAAGTTTTAATTGCTAAATTGTTGATGAGTGTCAACTTGTCATTACGTATGGAAAAATAGTAATGAGAATCACGGAAAGGAAAAATTAACTCAGAAGAATGGTTGTACTGTAATGCTGTCCCTTTTCTGATATGTTTAAAGGAGGCTAATTTGCAGGGTAAGGAGATTGCACAATCAAACAGAAATAATTCTGATAATTTCTGCACTAAGTGCGAAAAAGCCAAGTCAAGGACTGTTGCAGGCTAATGGTAATGCTAATTTCTTGGATTGGCATGGGTAGTGAACCAGCTAATTTCTTGGATTGGCTAGATTTTTCTAAGTCTAAACATGTTGGGTTTATTAATTTGCTGAAATTTACAATTCCATACTAGATTTTTCTTTTCTTAATACAAATGATCATTACTAGTAGGATAAACAGTAGGGGGAAAAGTTCATTCATATCCTTAATCGTCAGTAGATCGTGACATGAGTTGCAGAAACAGTCCAATTTGGTTGTGTCAAGCAACTTAAAACACTTGCCCTTCTCTCCCTTCCCAGTTGAGAAGTCAGAAGCACCAATCTTTTCTTCCAATCCTTATCCAAGCTTTCTTCTTTTGTCTGAAACCTCTGACTTATCCAATAAAAACATTTTTCTTTTTTTCTTTTCCAGGAAATAATATTTATTCTTAGTGAACTATCACGCTTTCACACTTGTGGGATTGATATCTGTAAAACTATGAACAGGTAAAAGAGACATAAATTGATTTTTAAATGCATATGACCAAACTCCCATACTGTATGGCCGAATATCAACCGGAGTGGATTGGACTGTCAAAAGAGCAATTGACCAACAATAAGGAAGGAAAAAAAAAATGAATAGTGAGAGCTTCCTAAATAAATACGCAATTGACCTTGAACACTCGTGTAAATCTAGCACTCTGCTTCCTATAACATTCCTTCCAATCATCATCTTCTCCGTTGATCCGCGCACTACCAATAATTAACACTACCAAAAGTCCGGTAACAGTACTATGGCAATAACCATGTTCCTGTTACAGCTGTTTCTCTTCTTAGTACTGTATGTAACAACCACTCACTTTCTCCACAAGATCCGAAACCTTCCACCAACTCCCTTCCCCTCTCTTCCCATAATAGGCCATCTCCATCTCTTCAAAAAGCCCCTTCACCGATCCCTTTCCAATTTATCAACCCAATACGGTCCCATACTCTTCCTTCGCTTCGGATATCGAAACGTTCTTGTCGTCACCTCGCCATCTGTAGCCGAAGAATGTTTCACCAAAAACGACATCGTTTTTGCCAACCGGCCCAAACTTCTCACCGGCAGACACTTGGCCTACAACTTCAGGAGCCTTGCTTGGGCACCCTACGGAGACTACTGGCGAAACCTCCGCAAGATCTCATCCATCGAAATCCTCTCCACGCAGCGTCTTCAATTACTGTCTAATATCCGGAGCGAGGAGGTGAGGTTTCTTATTCAACGTCTCGATAAGGCTAAAGACGAAGTGGTTAATATGAAATATGTGCTCTTCAGGCTCATGATGAACGTGATGATGAGAATGATAGCCGGGAAAAGATACTACGGCGAAGATGTGGCGGATGTGGAGGAAGCCCAAAGGTTCAAAGCCATTGTAAAGGACACTTTCCTGTTAGGTGGGCCGACTATTGCCGACTTTTTGCCTCTGGCAGGGCTTTTGGGAGGGTTGGAGAAGCAAATGAAACAGTTGCAGAAACGAAGAGATGCGTTTATACAAGATCTGATTGAGCAGCGAAGACTGAAAGTAGCGGCCACTGGAGAGAAACAAAGATGCATGATCGACGTTTTGTTAGCTCTCCAAGAATCCGAACCTGAACACTACGAGGATCAAGTTATCAAAAGTCTTATGCTTGTGAGATCTCTTCCTTCGTTTCTCTTTTCCTTTATTTAATTTTTGTTTCAATTGTACATGATTTTTGTTTAAATAGCACTAAATTATTGGGCATGTTTTGATCTTTTTTTCCAACTTAATACATTATGGATGCCCAGATTTTATAAGCGGCTGGAACGGACACTTCAGCAGCGACCATGGAATGGGTGATGTCAGTCCTCTTAAACAACCCAGAAATTTTGAAAAAGGCACAAGACGAAATCGATCATGTTGTCGGACATAATCGATTGGTCAATGAAACTGATTTAGCAAAGCTTTCTTACCTTCAGTGCATCATAAATGAAACCGCGAGGTTGTTCCCAGTTGCGCCGTTGTTAGTGCCTCACGAGTCATCCGAGGAATGTATGGTTGGAGGCTACCGTGTGCCAGGTGATACCATGTTGGTTGTGAACTCCTGGGCCATACAGAGGGATCCTACAATCTGGGAGAACCCAACCCAGTTTAAGCCAGAGAGGTTTGAGGGTCTTGAAGGAATGAGAGATGGGTTTAAGTTCATGCCATTTGGATCAGGAAGGAGGAGCTGTCCCGGGGAAAGGTTAGCTGCTCGCATGGTTGGGTTGGGAGTGAGCTCACTACTTCAGTGTTTCGAGTGGAATAGACCTGGGAAGGAAATGGTGGATTTGACCGAAGGAAATGGGATTAACATGCCCAAGGCTAAGCCATCGTTGGCTACGTGTAGCCCACGTCCACAAATGTTGAAACTCCTTTCTCAAATTTGAAGGCATTTGATTTGTGTTTGAGCAATATGCGTTGTACCCTCTTTCCCTCTCTGAGCATCTATTTTCTTCTTTACAATATTGTCGTCTAAATAGTGAATATTTTCATGTTTATATGCTATATTCAAGAAAGACGTATGTATCTATGTCTTATTAATTACAAGCTGTATTGATGTCAAGATTGATCGAGGGCGTCTTGGGTGTGCTTATTTCTATGGAACTTGGAAGTTTCTCTGCTCTTCAAGGCCTGAGCCTTGCAATGAAACACAATTGAAGATCTGTGTCCTCCTTGTCCTGCAGAGTGCAGCATAACTGTTGTCAAAATGACTTGAACGACACATAGCTCTAAACATCCAACTTGTTTACGTTTCTTATTAATATCCACAACGAATTCGTCTCTTGTAAGATTACTAAACTGCGACTTTTTCCCCTCCTGTGTCCCTTTCTTTTATCACCAAAAGTCTTCAACAGTGACAAAAGTTGCCTCTGATAACACTGAGTTTTGGAGGACATCAAACACACTTCTTAATAAAATCCCATTCACTAAAAATATTTTAATTTCGATTGACATGAAATGTTAAATAAAGAAAAAAAAACCCAATATTTATTTCATCAGCGGGGCAAGAAAACAAA
>CAODLS011992945.1:0-10695 GCA_948243855.1 Flueggea neowawraea
TTGACCTTCATAAGTGGTCACAACAATGCTTGGATCGTTGAAAGATCTTTCTACCCTCTTCTTCACATTACATGAGGCACTGGTGCAACGGTAGTAACTCCTTCAATAATCAAAATTAACGACAAGAAACAATTAGTGCAACTGAGTTTAAAGATTCAATGCCTATATATGATCATGTACTAGATTGAGTTGGGATACAGAAAGTTATCCAAATTAGTACGAGGTAATCAAATTTATGTTAGTACCTAGGAAAGGGGCTGTTTTTCACAGCTTTTTGGCCGTACTTTCGCCATCTGTATCCATCTTCAAGATGATCAACCTCGCTCTTTGTCATGAACGCAAATCTCGGCTCTCTCTGTCTCTTCTGATTTGTCTTCTTTGGCTTCAACCTTTTAAAACGACAAACCAAAAGGTCGCAAGCACATCAAAATCTTTAAAATTTACATCATCACAACAAACATATTAATTAATTAACACTAACTAATCACTTCGGTAGCGGGTTTCTCTGCAGCGTTACACCAAACGAAAAAGAAACCATCTTTTCCTTTTTTCTCAGATGGGTTTCTTTTTAAACATCAAATTAACATCAGAAACAACAGTAGTAGTAATAAAAAAAGACTCACTCTTTCTTGGTCTTTTGATGCCCTTCTTCAACATTATTATCATCCACAGCCTTGGCAGGTTCAACATGATTCAAAGCCTCACTAGACTCAGAAGAAATAGAAGAATAATTAGGAGTTGCAGGCTGATTCAAAACCTCCGTCTTCGTTAGCTCCTCCACCTTAGTAGCAATACTTTCACATGGAGCAGTACTAGATTGCACCTGAAACACATCAAACATGGAAGAGCAAGAGCCAAAATCTTGAATACCCAGTAGCTCCATAAACCCCAATGAAGATGATGAAGATGGGTTCCTTTCAACTCCTTCACTCCAGTCATACACACCACTTTGAAAATACTCGGGAAATGTTGCTGAAGTCTCAATCTTCACGGCTTCTTTGCTCTCCATTAACAAAATAAACAAAAACTAAAATATAAAAAATGTCTCTCTCGACAAACACGTACAAAAAGGGAACAACTGGATATTGGCGATGCTTGTCTTTTGCTAAAGGAAAAAGGAAAGATTGTGTGTAGGGTTCGTCTGGTTTTTATGGTCGTTGAGTGAGAGAGAGAGAGAGAGAGAGAGGGAGAGGGAGAGAGGTGGGTGAGGAAGAAAGGTGAGATATTTGGGTTGATATGGAAGAGAAGGGAGGATTTGACCGGCAATTGTAGGTCAAAGTGTTTGTACGGACGTGAAACAGTTCCGGTTGAGGAATTCGAGGGGTGGGTACGGACAAGTAAAGGCCGTTGACGCTTTCATACGTGGAGTTTGACCGGATAACCAGATCAGCCGGTGGTGTGAACACGTGAGAGAAGCTTGGGCCCGGAAAGGGGTGTTTTATTGGGTAGCCGTGGCGTTTATAGGAATGTGAACGGAAGGGAATGGAGAGGAGAGAAAGGGGGAGTGAACTGAATCCCCTCCAAGATATTCTTTTCTTTTCTTTTCTCTTTTTAATATCTTTCTCGTTCTTTTTCTTATTGTCTTTTTCTTGTTGGATCGTTAGTGATCACATTTGTGTTATAATGTGTTTTTTCTTACGTGATATCTGGAAATTAAAAAAAATTGGGGAATCATTATCAGCTAAATTTTAATTGTCAGGACAAGTTGAACTTAATTGATACATTTAATTAAACTGTTAAAATTTAATAAATGTACCCAAAAACTGTTGTTTGTTGCTAAGCATATTGTTTTGGAGCGAATTTGATTTAGATTTTAAAAGTAATAGTTTCTGTTTGCTCGCACAAAAGAGAATTTTAAAGGGAAAAAAAAAATATCTAGAGAACATCTAGTGCCGCACTCTCTTGGGAGTGGCCTTCTACCGGAGACACCGCCCTCTTTCTTTTAGTATTTTGCTTTTATTTTTTTCAATAAACAAAGACCCAATGAACACAAATTTTTTCTCTTGATTTAGAACTTAATAGATTGCTTCCTCTCTATTGTGGTAGTCACAATCTCCATCTCAGACATGAGTTAGCACTTCTACTTTAGGCGTCTTCATAAAATCACTATCGTCATCTATTTTACACATGGGGTTATTGTGTTTATTGTTGTTGGGTTGATGCTCATTTTTTTTATTTTATTTTAGATTGGTTTTTATTTGTTAGTTTTGTCATTCTCTTATTGGAAGGATAGTTTGCCCTCTCTTATTAGAAGTGTGATTAGTCATCCCTTTGTTAGAAGTTTTATATTTCATTACGAGTCAATTTAGTTGTTGCTACACTGTTATGTTTCAGAATTTTATAAAAAGGACAATTTGTGACACTATTCTACCAATACAATTACACTTTAATAATAGCAATCTGCAAATCAATTAGCTTTTAAGATGCTATTTGATTTTATGTTAGATATTTCTTTCTTATTAGAGGTTGTATTTTGAACCTTTATTATTAATGAATTTATATTTTGTAAAAAAAGTACTTGTTTACTTTATTACCGAAATTGTTGCTCATATAAAAAAAAGTAATTGAACGCCGTTCCATTGGCGTACTCTTAATGTTGTTCAATTAAATTCGATCTAATTATGAAATCTTTCAACAGATAAAAGTAATGCAATTAATATTTAATAAGTAATAATTACTTAAGCAAACTTTAGCAAAAAAAATCAAATGGAGAAAGCGCATGAACGCGTATATATTATTCTCGAAAAGAAGAGAAAAGAGGAAGCGGAATAATTATTCTATAAAGCTTATGTTCATTTGCAATCAGATAACCACTGGAATGATAGATTGAAAGGATCGTATCAGATCATGAAAAGGCTAAATTCGACACAAACACGCGGTGCAATGCATGCTCCCCATTGTCGGTGAGATTACGGCTGCTTTTTCTTCCTTTTGGATCGAATGAAAACAACCCAACACCCAAAAGAGCGAACCACAGAAAACACAACATCAAATATGATGAGAAGTACTGTATGGAAAGTTGGTGCACGTGTGGCATTGTATGAAGATGGGAACGTATAGGAAGGATCTGACTTGCTGACATAATTTGCGTGTAAACCCTACTCTTCTTTTGCATGCCTCTCCATTATTTCCTCCTCTTCTCATTCTTTTCTTGGCAAATATTTACTTCCCCTCTTCTTCTTATAATTGTACTTTTCGTTTATTGTTTCATATACAGTACTCTCTTGTTAGTTGTTACGTTTTGCTTGTCATTTCCTGCTTCCGATTGTTTTCATCTTCTTTTATATAATCGATTGATAGTGATACATTAATATATGATGCATGTTTCGGATGCAAAGATGCAAAGCTTGGTAATATGTGAACATAAGTGATATCTTAATCCAACTTTTTACCATACTTGCTATGGAATTGAATTCTTAAATTTTTGCACTAAAAATGAGTTTTCATCAGTTTATAAACCCTTTGACAGTATCTTTATCCATTTCAGAAAGAAAACAAATGGGATAGAATAAAACATGAATAAAATTCACATACTCATAACGATATATAATATTTTCACCATAATGAATAGCTTATAAATGTTCTTTTTCTTTCAACAAATCGGGACGTCTTTTTAATAACAAAAATATGAAACTCAAACACAAATAATACCTTAGTCGGGTGAACTTGATTATCAAAGAACATAATCACAACACTTTGAAATATTTGAAATTGATTCTTTATTAAAAAAATTGAAAACAAATAATTGTATTGATGTTTCTTGTAATCTCTCAACAAATTGGAAAGGGACAAGACAAGAGTTCGGTTGACACATAAGATACTGTCATGTAAAATGCAAACCAAAGATTAGCGTAATCGGAGCGATCCCAGTATTGTGCGGGGCTTTTAAATGGAAGCAAATTCGCCACGATTCACGGCTCCCTGTCAATATCCCCGGCAGCGGCTGTTTTAGCCGTTGCCTTTCCTTGTCTCACACGTGTCGTCTTCTCGCTGATTTCGTCGGTCCTACATATCCTCTCCAAGATACACGTGTTTTAATGGACGGTCCTGATTTCTCCAATGACGTCACCCGCACTTGCCCTTATTTATGCCGCATTGTTGGCCTCCACCACCCCCGTCAAACCAATTCGTATTTCTTACGGCTCCACAGTCCAAACAAATCCCCCGTTTTGCTTTTATTGCCTGTGCCCGGAGTTTACTCCATCTCATAACATCAATTGCGGCCCTTTTTTTTTATCAATTCAAATACGGCCTTTAAATAGAGGCATGTTTAATTCAATTAAATTAATCTTTTTTCATCATGTGTTCCGACTTCAAAACTTTTTAAGTTTCAATGCATGCTGTCATACGCTAAGTTTGTGGTGATTCAAGGACGCTATTTGAACTGACTTTAAACTTTGATCTGATCTCTCTCATTAGGTTCAAAGGTTGAAGTCATGGTGATGAGGTTTGGCTTAAGTCGGTCTTAATTTATGACTCTTTAAGTTTTTCGTACGTAATAGGATGACCGATTGGCTATATTTAATGAGGACAAATTATCGTCGATCACTTTCTCTCCTTTTTCTTATTATTTATTGTAAAATTCCTTTTTATTATTTGATCTTTTATTTTTTTGTCTATAAATTTGCCTTTATGGGATGTAATGTTGTGTTGTCTGTGTATGGGATGCAAATGGCGATTTTGAAAAGCAGGCTGGATAGCACTAAATTGGAGAGAAAGACATGTAGAAAGGTCTAACACGGTTCGTGGAATATATACATATTCTAAGATTTGCTTCTAATATCTTCTTTATTCCATTTTATTGTTAATTATTTACATATTTTACACCTAAAAATCATTTGATACTGCTACTACAACATATAGTATTCACAAATATGATTATTATATAATTTAAATAGGGGAACTGTTTGACCGTGTTGCTTAGAAGACACGTTTGCGAGCTCAAATTAGACAAAATTTTAAAAAATAGAAATTAAATTATGAATTTCCTTTTGTTTTATAATGCCAAGTCTCCATCTTCCGTTCCTGTAGTCTAATTTTTGGACACACAATCCTAGATTTTTTTTTCGAAAAAAAGGGAGGTGGGAACGACTGGTAGGTGACATACTCATGCTGAGCGTTACCATACAGGCTTAAATCGGAAGGTACCCTCCCCGCTACGGAATTTTCCTGTGAGTCATAGCTGACACCCGACAGCGGATTTGGGCTCGTGTACGAGTGTGGTCACCGTAACACATCACTGAGGATAAGTGGACCGAACCTGAACAATCTAATTCTATGCAAACGCGAGCCCAATAGACAACCCTAGATTTTGACTATAGTCTATAGTCACTACTCTTCTCTACTTATCCTTCATTTATACAAGTCTGCAATTTGGTCAAATCGTTGAACATTGCCGACGAAGTATTCACACCTATCTCAGCTTTCATTTGCTTATAATTACGTCTTTTTCTAATCCTAATCGACCTTATTATATACGACTAATGATGCCACCATATGATTTAATTTGATGCGAAACAACGTTTAATTTAATATATCTAGATTTGTAAGATATGAAATAATTTAAGAAGTGCCTCTATCCATCTCAATTACAGGAAGTGACACTTGTGATGGATAATCACACGTCTCTCAACACCTTCAATAATTGGCGGGTCATTGGCAAATAAACAATTAATCCTTTCGTTGCCATTGCCCGTGAATTTTGAACATTACATTTTCTGAATCCACCTAATTGTTTGTTTAATTTAATCATTAACTGTCTTCAAATAATTCTCTCTCTCATCTGGATCACACAAAGTAATAAAAGATCAGTAACATTCACTCACTCCCAATTTTAGAGTATAGACAAACCGAGTTCTTCAATACTGTAAGATTTCTTAATAAACAAGGTATCACTATAATTTTGAAAATCAACTTATAAACGAGTTGAGTTGGAATAATTGAAATTCAAAAACAAGTTCGATAATGGGTTTGAACATAAAATTAAATAATAATTCGAATTTAACTTTCATGTATATGTTTAATATGCACAAAATTTAATTATTTGGGACAATAACATATGATTTCTTTTACAAATAATAATTTCTTACTATAGTTTGAAATCTTCAATCGATGAATCTAATTTCTTAAACAAAATCCAAGAAGTAAATAAACAAATTGTTTATTTAGACTTATGAATCTTTTTTTTTTAAAGAAGACCAAACTCATAAATTTATTGACTTAGTTAGGCTGATTTTATACATAAATGGTATTACATACTTACCTGTTCAATTAGGTTGACTCTCCAAAATGCATAGCGGGATAATATTATACTAATCAAACAATCATTCTAATGTTATCTAGGTACATGTAAAGTAATAAACCATGAATCTAATTTGAACATACATTAAAACTTAGCTCAACTTAACTTATTTAGTAAATCAACAAGCCAAATTCAAACAAAATTTATACTTAATTCTCGATTATATATTAAGCAAGCCAACTTTAAAAAGTATGCAAAACTCTACTCCACTCAACTCAATTCAAGTTTTATATAATTACCATGGAGTGGACTTCGAGAAGTTTGAAAAGATACAATATTAGAGGTCCTCCTTCATATATCCGCACTCGTGAACTATAAGCAACTTTTCTTGGACTGTTAATATATATTAATTTGAATCACAAATCGTGCACGGATTTAGGTTTTCAAAAGACAAAGTTAAGGTCCATGGGAATGAGAGCTGCATATTTATAGTTGTAGAAGTCAAAATGATAACATTAGAGCTAGTCTGTAGGCAGAGTTGAACATGCTGACATCTGTGTAGTTTTCTTCTTGGAGGGACTCGCCAAAGTTTAGTCAAATCTTAATGTTTAATGCATGTTTCTAAAGTTAGCCTTCCCGCGTACAGCAACTTCGAACACCATTCTTGTCAAGATGTCTCTTGTTTTTAACGTCTATGAGAGAGAAAGTATGTGCAGATCAAACTTGTTTCCTCAGTATGGACCCCTTAGTATCTTTTATATATATTGACATGATCATGAAGTCAAGCACATCTAACATCTTAATGATACACTACCTACAATTCTAAATATTCTATGTATTAATCAATTTAATGATACACATTTTAGCTGTTAACCCAATCGACAGAAAAGAAAAAAACGAGAGAAAAAAAAACTGACATCACCAAATTAATTTGTGTCTTAACGGTGATGTATGTAAACATCACGTCTATTTTAACCGTTTATGACCAATTTCTAATTTATTTCAAGAGATACGATAACTTGTATAAAAACATTTTGCTCTTTGAATTTAAGCCTGCAATTTTTTATAACAAATTTGTCAACTAAAAAATACCTATAGTTATTGTTATTTGAGCAACCCATTTAATTAATTAATGAATCTTTTTCTTGCATATTGAAACACTAACTATATAGTTTATATAGCAGATCTGCAATTAAAAGCTTGACGCCGTATGCACCTGTCTGAATCCATCACTTTGGACTATAAATGTATTAATCCAATCTGCAGCATGTTATATAAACTTGTGCAATATATACAAGACGTCGCAGAACGAAAATAAGGTTTGAATTGAAGGACATAAGCCCATACTCTTGTGAAAACATTATACACTGAAACATATACCTTCCAAATGGAATGGTTTGGTTGATTGGTACTGACGTTTTTGTCGTCGGTTGGTGCCGGCAACTATATGTGTATCTCTACTTGGGAAATTTCGGCTACGACGCTAACCAAAAATGTCTGCCCATTTTGACACTTAATTGATCTTCAAAACAAATGAAGAACATATTCAATTTCATCATCATCGAACCCGCACGCCTCTTGACTAGTCCATTTCATACGTACCAAATATTTCTTTTATTGCAAACCAACTTGTAATTTTAGTACAGAACAATTCAACTTCCCTTGAGAAACAAACCCATCAACATTCAAGAAAGCCGTAATTAATGACTCCTGTGGTGGTACATATCAGTACTATTACGATCACGTTAGAGAAAAGGGAAAAAAGCTTCACATCATAATGTGGTGATTACTTAACTAATTTAAATTTTTAATTAACATTGTAGATACAAACAACCGTGAATCATAAAGGAGATGTTGGACAACTGTCATGCAATATATATGAAAAAAAATGTAATTAGTATTAATAATGTTAATAGAAAATAGAAATATGATTATTTTCTTTAAACTAAATTACATACATTTTTGTTGTCAAATAAAAATTTATAATCAACCAACAAGTTGTTGATTGCCAAAGTGGGTTGGCACAAGTGGTTAAGGACCCGGCAACTATCCTTGCTCTCGTCTGGACGTAGTTAAGTAGTCTAAGACTGACCTAATTCAGTTATGTAAGTGGCTTAATCCTAGTGGAGGCTTACTTGGCTAGCTGGATCTTCGGTCTTAGACACTGAAGCCTTGCTCGATAGTTTTTGATGTGCCACACCACCATTTTATCTAAATATTGCATAAATGTTCTCTGTAAATAAAATGAAAAAGAATTGCGATGGGCTGCCGCCATGATCCAGCGTTGGTGAAATATGAAGAAGTGCTAAAAATCTTGAAACAGTGATGATATCATGTGATAATGATCTTGTCGAAATATATGGGCAACATTGTTGAGTATAGGCCCGGCCAAACAAATCTTTTAGTAGGCAGGATGGTGTATTGGACCCACTTGGTTTCTTCTCCACTGAAACAAGTTGTTTGCAAATTTTTACTGTAATGAATTATGGCAGACCACTGGTGTCTGTAAACCGAACCCATATGTTATGATTGATGTGAATTCAATTGCTAAAACTTCACAAAAATTGCTGCTCGATGAGGACTGAAATTGGTCAACAAAGCATGGGCAGTTCCTGCCAAGTTCGGCTTCTAATTTAAGTCGCCTTCACATTTTGGGATACTATTATCGTTTTGTAGGCCCGTTGGGCTGTTCCAAATGACATTTGGAGTTGCTGCCTTCACCAGATAGTGTTTTTTCATGATAGTATGAAATTCATGGATGACATGATGTGTATCTTTTCGTTCTGAAAAGTAGGTCCCCATTTCAAAAATTGAAATATTAACAGTTTATCTCTTTCTAGTCTCTTTTTTACACAAATATTACAAATTTATAAGCGTCTTAAATCTTAATGCGTGTGAGCCAGCGAAAGAAGAGTTGGTATTTTCAGCAGGTTGATCTTAATCTTTGGAACCTGAATAAAAAGCCCACAAGGCCCATTTAAGGAAGAAGTAAACTAATTTTCAATAGCAAATTTGAGCTGTAATTAGCAGCTTAGAGTAAACATCAAAGAACTTAGAAACATATGAGCGATTAAAAAGTTTAAACCACCTATAGATGACCTGTCAATATCAAATAATAACCATAATGAATTGAAGTAATACTTGGAATGATGGTTGATGTGTTCATCACAATAAAACCCACTAAGCCCTTTGAGAAAATTTTCTTGCTAGCTGGAATTGAATATCAATCATTTGTGCAGGACACAGAAGATGGAATTTCAAATGGAAACAATTTTAAAAGAAAAGAAAAACAGTCGTGGTGAATGGTGCTATATAGTGAATTCAACAACAACAACAATTCACTAATTCTGAACATCGATAAAAGTGATCAATCTGTGGTTAACTCTAATCAATCGTAAAATGCATCTCTCTGGACTTACAAGGCAAGCTCCTAATGAGGGTATGGACAGCATGAAGTAGATCAAATAACTAGGAAACTGAAAATCAAGACAAAAGAATGATATACGTGTAATTGGCTTTACAAATGATATGATCATCAAAACAAGTGACTAAATTTCACTCATCAGAACCAGTTAGTGCCTTGACCATAATCTGCATCACTTTGACTTTCATTTGTAAAGACAAAATGTAGTCAGCAGTCTCTCTGAAGAGCCCGTCCAACCCCGTACAAGCACTACTGCTAGGAACCAACCTCTTTAGAGTTCTAACCCTTCTTTGGACGCCGCGGCAGCCGGAATTCCTTCTAGAACCTTCTAGACGTGCCCTTCTCTTCATCAGGATCCTTCTAGGCCTCTTGCACCTCAATACCACATTCTTCCTGTACACAAGTCTTTCTTTGTGAGGAATTTCTTGTTTGTTATCTCCATGGACCATACCCTTCAAAGATTTAAAGAGTGGATTCATGGAAAGTCCCATTTTACAAATTATCCAAAACTGTATCGAATTTTTGACTTTGAAGTTTGTTGGTGTATTGTATGTGTAAGGTACCACATTAACATGTCAACAAGGGGGGCTTATATATAAGATAAGGAGGCTTGGTGGGTGAATTAAGGATAATGGGATGTTAGAAAGGCAGGACCCACTAGACAATTTCATAGAAGGACTCCAAGAGAATGGGATAAATCAAAAAAAAAAAAAAGGAGGCAAGTGTAGCTAAGGAGGGTGGTGTAACTTGTTGCTTTGAGCATGTTGTCCAGCTCAATGCACATGCACCCACATGATTCTTCTTCCCAGCACCACCTTCTTCACCACCACCCACACAAACCGACATTACTCTCTCTAAACCACCACCACACACACACATTTCTCTCATTACAACACCCTGGATTATTCCTCCTCCACTTTCCAAATTCAATGCATTTTAGTTTATTCTTGAATTGCCTCTCATTCCAGCTCAAAATTCATGGCATTCCTCATTTATAAAACACATGTTTCTTGGTGGTTAATTTAGCCTA
>CAODLS011993098.1:0-12672 GCA_948243855.1 Flueggea neowawraea
CTTCATTCATTGTCATTCCCATGACAATGATTGACTAGGGATATTTAGAATAGTGTTCTTTTACAGATTAAGGTTTTACTATCCAAATCATATTTGATAACTTAATCAGAACCACTATTCACGGATAATTCATCCAATTAAATAAGCACAGAAATAAGAAACAGGATGAAAAATGCCTCATACTATATATATCAAATATAAAGGGGTAAACAATGTGCTTGGGGCTAGGGCTTACACTAACAGAAAAGTCCCTATTTCCTACAAGGATTTCTACTGGTCACATGTCTAAATGACTTTTTTAGTTCACATGCTTTTGTGATAAGTCCCCGGTTTCTCCACAAGGATTTCTACTCATTAGGGATTTTGAAACTATTGCTTTAGGTGGCGGTGGATCCTATAACTTCATTGTTTTTAGATATAGGTTTTACTCATCCACTCCGTTATTTCACTTTATTGATATCTCTTGTCATTGGTATTGCCTTATTTGTTGAGCTTGTAGTAAAGAAAGACCATGGTAAAGAGAAGTGTAACACAACATGTTATGTAAGTGAAATGAATGTTTATGCAAATGTGACTATCCAATAAAATGAATGTAATGCAAGGGTAATGTAAGTGAAATGATAGAGAGAAAGATAGAGATTTATAGTGGTTTGGCTTTGAGGCCCACGTCCACTACTCAAACAACTTGTTTGAGGGTTTGCTTTACTTCTTGTAATATACATATAATACAAGAGTTTTTCATAATTTTACATTCTTGGAGGGAATTATAAATTCAAGTATTTCATTTTCCATGTCTTCCAAACCTTCTTCCCTCTTGTGTTTCCAACTTACATGTATTTGGTGTAAGCATCATTCAGACCGTATAAAGACCTTCCTAATTAGCTCAAAAGTTCTCATCCTCTTTTAGGGCATTTGTGATGGTTAATCTCCTAAGCACCAAATATCCAATGCCAATTGGCCTTATCTTTACCCAAGAGTTGTAATATCTATCTGCTCTTCGTTGGTATGCCTCCAATCTTATATGATCTTGCTCTTTTTATTCATCAATAAGATCAAGATTTTCTCTTAAGGCTTTTTGGTTGTCATGCCCATCAAATTTAATGACTAAAGAGGATCCAACCCCAATTTCTACTGGTATTAAAGCTTCTGTCCCATACAAAAAGTTGAATGCATATCCCCGTTGGATACCTAGTTCCTTATAGTGTATGCCAAAAGAACGGTTGCCAATTGCTCAACCTATTCCCTTTTGGCCTCGTCAAGCTTTGTAATTAATCCATGGAGGATTTTTTTGTTTATGCTCTCTACTTGCCTATTAGACTGAGTATATGATACAAAGGCCATGCTTAACTGAATATGCAATTCTTCATGAAATTTTCTGAATGAGTCATAATTGAACAACTTTCCATGATCCACCACCATAACACGAGAGAGACCGAATTTACAAATGACATTCTGCCATATCATACTTTATATCTTTTCTAACGTGATGGTAGCTAAGAGCTCTGCTTCTAACCATTTAACGAAATAATCTATCGCCACTAAGAGGAACTTTTTACCACCTGTTGCTTAAGGAAAAGGCCCTAAGATGTCCAATCCATATTTGACAAAAGGGATGGGTTTGAACATGCTTTGCAGCTTAAAAATGAGATCGTTTGTCATTTAAGCATGACGTTGATAGTTATCACACTTTCTCACTTTATCTATCACGTCTTCCTTCATTGTTAGCCACTAGAACTTTACTCTCAAGATCTTATCTGCCAAGGCTCTTGCGTCCTAGTATTGTCCATTATTCCCTCATGGGTTTTTGTTAAGGTGTAATCTATTTCCTTTGGTCCTAAACACTTCAATAAAGGCATAGAGAAGGCTTTTTTTACAAGGCTTAACCTTGCTTCACTTACCCTTGTCTTCTTTACTTTTTTGTGGGTAGTAAGGAAATTCGCCATTCTACAAGTATGTCTTGATATATGTCGTACAATCTGCTATCTCATCTTTAATGACTAACACTTATTTTTCTTCAATGGAAAGCCTTTTAAGCGCCTCCACCTTGACCATCATTGCCTTTCCTACTATTAACAAAGCTAACTTTGATAATGCATCAGCATGGTTATTTAAAGATCTATTGATCTAAATTAATAAAAAAATTTGAAATGTCTTCGCCAATGCTTGAACCTTTTTTAAGGTATTGACCTATGATTGATTCCATAGCCTCTACTCTTCTTGAAATTTCTACACCACCAGTTGAGAGTCGCTATGAGCAGTTAACTATTTAGCTTTTAGTTCTCTTGCCAACTTCATTCATATGACCAATGCTTCATACTCAATTATATGGTTTGAACTATGAAAGGAAAATCTCAGAGAGTATTCTATCAAGCATCTAAAGAGAGAGATCAACACAACTCTGGCTCAGACTTTACCTTCTAAGCTTTCCTCCATGTGTTCTACTGTTAGTTCTTTAAGAACGCTGGTGCATTCCATAATGAAATCTGCTAAGGATTATCCCTTTATTGCTTGAAATGGTTTGAATTAGATATCAAATTCTCTAAGTTTAATAGCCTATTTAGTGAGTCATCATGAACATTCCTGTTTTTTTCAATATTCGTTTAAATGGATGCTCATTGAGGACCATGATAGAATGAGCTTGAAAATATGACCTTAGTTTTATTGTTGTCATAACTAGTGCCAATGCAACCTTTTTGGCATAAAGGTACCTCGATTTTGCCTGATGCAATACTTTGCTCATATAATAGATGGGCCTATCAACTTTTGCCTCTTTCCTCAATAGTAATGCACTTAAAACCACCTCATTAATTCCCAAGCATATGTACAAAGTTTCCCTTTTCTTCCGGTATGGTTAGCAAGGGGATTTGGTTCAAATATTTCTTCAACTCTTATAATGCTTCTTCTCATTTCTTTGTCCATTCGAACCTTCTTCCAAATCTTAAAGTTTTAAAAAATGGAAGATTTTGTTATGCTAATTTTGAGAGGAAACGATTCAAGGATGTTGGTTTTCCCATCAACTGACGAACCTCCTTCACTAATATGTGTGACTTGATTTTTAAGATTACTTTTATCTTTTTTAGGTTAGCTTCAATACCTTGTTGGGTTATCATGAAGAAAATAAACTTCCCTAATCCTATACAAAATGAGCATTTGTTGGGATTCTACCTCATATCGTATGTTCTCAACTTTTTGGTATAAGATTCTTCCTTCTTAGTCTTCACTATCATGTTGTCGATATACGCCTCTATAGTGTTCCCTAACAAGTCCATTAAGAACTTGTTCACCATTCTCTGATACGTTGCACCAGCATCATTCAAACCAAAGGGTATTACCCAATAGTAATATCCCCTTCTTTGTTATGAAAGCAGTTTTTACATCATCTAGAGGGTACATCATAATCTATTGGTATCCCGAGAATGCGTCTGTGAAGCTGAGGAGCTCATACTTAGATGTCTCATCAAATGGTCTATTTATTCAGCAAAGTTGGTATGAGTCTTTTGGGCATGCCTTATTCAAACAAATAAAATCTACACACATTCTTCATTTGCTATTTAATTTGGGCATCACAACTACATTAGCCAACCAATTTGAATAACGCATTTCCTATATGAAACCAGATTTTAGAAGTTTATTTGCTTCCTTTTCCGTTGCTATTTGTCTTTCTAGACCAGAGCTTCCTTTTCTTCTACTTGACCCTAATGCATTTAGGTTCATATTATGAGATCGCATTTGGGTCTATACTTTGTATGTTATCCGAACTCCACATAAAAATGTTAGCGTTACTTCTCAACCATTGAATAATTTCCCTCTTTTCTTCTTTAGGGAGTTAACTCCTTGCGTACACCAAATTTTCTTCATATGTTTCATCCATTTTTAAAGACTCTAACCCCTAAGCTATTTTAGTCTTTTTTTTGTCAGTTTGATCCATCTCTACATACTCCAATTTTTCAAATATTTTAGGCTTAGTCATTTATGGTTGTTCTTCAATATTTAGTGTCTCGCCTCTTCCTTCCTTGTTTTCTTTTTATGACATTACATAGCATGCTCACACTTTCTTTTGATTTCTATGAGCCTCTCCTACTTCCTTCAACATCGAAAACTTCATCAATAGATAAGCCAAAGACACCACTGCTCGCATGTCATTAAACATAGGTCTCCTTAAGATTATGTTGCAAGCTGATGAGCTCGACTTCACAACCATGTATGTCACCATTCTAATGATCATAGATGGTTAAATCTCCATGGTTGTTGCAAGTTAAACTGATTGTTCTACTAGAACAAGTTCCTCTATAAAGCTGTAAAGTGGTGTGGTTACCACTTTCAACTTATTAGAGTGAGTTTCATTTTTTGAAAACAATTCTAATATATCAAGTTTACAAAACGATCACTCTACCGATATCCTTTACATAGGATATTTTGCTACCATTGCTGAAATCACCATGAGGTCATCATAGGTTAGATGATGTCTCTCCGGTTTGTTGAAGTAAACGTGATTGGGTCTCTGTTAGAATTGTACCCTAGCCCAATCATTAATGTATATTGTCATTCAATTATTTAATAAAGAGGCATTTCATTTCTATGAAATATTATATGTTTTATGAAGATAAAACTCCATGAGTAGTTTATTCTTCCTTATACCATCAAGTGCGTGACTTAATAGTAAAATCATAAGGATAAGAGGAATACTATTCTAAATGTCCCTAATTGATCATTATCGTGGGAATGATAATGAATTAAGATTATTATGTTTCTAAGTGGATAATCATGTTTTACTGATTATGGATATGAAATATCAACTTAGAACATAGATATATGTTGGGGAACATGTATTGGGTTGGCTACTATGAAAGCACTTCATGGATTATTGTCACAAAGTAGCTTTCATGCAGTAGTGATATTTGAGTCCTCTGACTGAAACTCACCATCGACTCTTACATGAGGAATCATATGTTTTGACTTAGTCAAACGCTATTCGTAATAGGGTAACAATAAATGCTATGATTGGATATGTCATGAATCATGTAGAGGAGTGACAGTGAGAGTGATGGATTTGTTCCTCTTATGAAGAGTGATATCTCTTGGCCACTTGATGAGTGAGATTGATGGAATGTATGCATACTCGAATGAATTGATAAAGAGTTTTATTAATGTCATTTGTTATATCAATCTACTTGAGATCAAGAAACATGCTAAGCAATATAAGGTTGACATGTGATCATTCCTTATGCTTAGATGAGATATCGTGTGACAAAATGACTAAATATCATACTGTGAAAGGTTAACTCGAATCAACAACATCCGCTCGATTTTGGGTTGCCATAATGTATTACTAGATACGGCTTATGGACTTTGGGCCCAAAGGTTTGGAATAAGACCCATTGCCAATTTTGAGTGGGCCTACACACACAAGAATGAATTAGATTGGTTACAAATATTCTCTCTTTGTGGTGATTGAATTATTAAGATAATTAATTTGATTAATCAATAATAATTCAGATTTTATGATTTATGTGTTAAATAAGATTTAATACATGGTCCATTAATGTAATAGGCTTTTAATATGAATCACTAATTATCATGGTTATAATTATTTAATTATGTGTGACATAATTCGGCCCATGTGAGTGATTTATTTTATGATAATGTATCATATAACTAAAAACCCAATAACATTAATGAAGCCCATGTGAATTTTGACTAAACCTAACCTAATTAGGAGCATGAAAATTTATCACAACAAACCTAAAATGGGAGGGAGAAATTCGGCTCCATTTTCCTATTTTTTAGGAGTCACTTTCCTTGTGTGACAAGGATGAATTCGGCACATGCACTAACTAATTAGGAGTCCATGACTAATTAGGATTTTTATTATTGTTTGATAAGGAAAATAAAACCCTAATTTTTATGCGACAAAATTAATTAGGAAGTGAACATTATTGTGGGACAAGAAAGGAAAACCTAGTGAGACTAGGAAAGCAAATTCGGCACCCTATTGCTTGAATAGGATGAGGGCCGAATTTTGCAAGGTTAAGGAGGGAATTTCATATTCTTTTATGCACCTATTTAGGTCTTCTCATATGCCTATAAATAGGGTGCACTTCTTGCATTCTTTTCATTGCTTGGCCGAATTAGTGAGTGCCACTTTCAAAGAGAGAAAATTATTTTGTTAGTTTTAGAATAGAGATTCTAAAAGAAGTGCTAGTACATTCCACCAATCTAAGGTAAGTTCGTTCACGTGGATACATCTAGACACGTTCGTGCAAAGGCAACGTGATTCCAAAAGTGTGATTCGAGTTTTGGATGCTAAGAGCTACACCAACATCTCATAAAACCGAACGATCAAGCTTTGGTGAAAGGTAGATCTTCTAACCCTAATTATATATGTTGATGTGTATGGGTCCTTGGGGGAATTCAAGGCTTATTTTTTTTTGTTATTTCCGTTGAACTAATTAATTATGAATGTCATAAACAAGCCTCGATTTCCAATAGAGGGAGCACGACAGTGCGTGAGGGCATGGGCATGCGTATCCTCCCCTTCCAACAACGTAAGTAAGCACGTGCAATGTTTTCCAATCTTCAATTTTTCACTGTTTACATGCAAATTTAAAATACTTATTTTCTAGAAGTTTTGGTAATTTATGTGTAATTTTTCGACTTCCAGGAATATGTATTATCAATTCTTTATGTATTAATTAGTTGTATTTGCTCATTTAAATGTGTTTTATCTACTGTTTTAAATCTATCAATGTGCTGCTTATTTATAAATATGTTTTTATGAATATATTATATTTGTAAATGTGAATTTATGAATATACTTGAACTCTTTATTTGATTGAAATATTCTTTTCGATCATAATTTAACATGTGTCTGTAATCGTTACAAATATGGCGATAATGAAGAGTACTCATCACATCCTTAGGTCGGCCGAGGGCAAAGCAACACTTAGAAGAATGGACCGAGCCATTGAAAATATTCAGCTGCCGACCTTTGTTTGTCCAGATGATATCTGCAGCATTGTGGAGCACATTGTTGACATGAACAAATGGATGCAGAAGTGCATCTAGAAAGGTGGTTTTGCTTGTGGCAGCAATGAGCATAGGATGCCCAATGTATAGAGGAAATCACTAACTCATACGAAGCTGAGGCGTTGAATGCCATAGGGCCGAATTATAAGTACAACTATAGGGTCTTGGTGTTCTTACAGCAGCTTAAGATCCTAGGTTTCTTATTGCCACGAGGTGACAATGACCTGATTTTGAGCAGTTGACGTAGAGTGGAATGCCCTTTTGTGGGACGAGTTTCCCATACCATTCCAGAATGGATATGGGAATTGCTCCCGGCTAGTTTTCCCAAAACTAATGTTAGGCTCACTCATTATGAAGAATCTAAAGATGATGAAGATTAGTTATTAGAATGTCTTGGTTTGGGGAATAAGGCTATGTAGCCATCTCTTAGTTTTAGTTTGATATTTGGTCTTAGTCAAATTAGTTTTAGAAAGTTATTTAGTTTGATTTTTGTCTTAAAAATCAAAACTATGGTGTGGATGTTTGCTTTTAGTTGCCTATGTTGAATAAATAAATTGTTTTATTTATTACTATTCATGGGATGCAAATTTTTATACATTCAATTTTGAACACAATTTGTTGTCTATATCTTGAGATGTTTACCTTTATGACATACAATAAATTGCACCAAACGTCCATAACAATTTGTTATCCATAAATTGATTCTAACTTACTTAATTATTATGTATAGATGGTAACAGTACATTAATTTTTCTTGTTCGATTCGACATAACCATGATAAGGACGCCTATCTTGCCTGGAAGAAAAATAATTACACTGCGCATCATTTTATTGAGTGATATGGATGATGATATCACCAAACAGTTCTGTAAGTAACAAAATGCTAAGGACTTATGGGAGGCCTTAAAGGAGAAGTTTAGTGTAGTGTCGTTGACAAAACTTCTCTCTCTAAGCATCAAGTTTGATACTTATCAAAAGCGACCTAATCATACAATGAAGAAACATCTAAGAGAGGTGTCCAGCATGGTCAGTGAACTTGGTGATGCGGGTCATAAGTTGACAGAAGAGCAGAAGGTTCAAGTTGTTATTTGCTCTTTACTTGCCAGTTGGGAGCATATGAAGTTGCACCTAACACATGACTAAAACATCAAGACATTTAGTGATGTTGTTTGTCATCTGGAGCTTGAAGAGGATTGTCTTGCATCAATAAAGGTGAATGTCGAGGTTAACTAAGAAAGATTCCACTATAATAAGAACAATATGAAGATGAAGAATGACCTTTCACTTCTAACGATAAAGCTGAAGATAAGACTGCCAAGTCATCTGGTAAGAAAAAGTGCAAGACCAAAAGAAAGTTGAACATTTCTAAGCTGAAATTTACAACTGCAAACAGAAGGGACATTTTACAAAAGATTGCAAGGCCCCTCTAAGGTGCAAAATTGTGACCTAAGTATTAATTATGTGAATCTAGTTTAGTATTCCTAACAGAGTTGCGCCCTTTGTGGGTGATTAATTCAGGAGCCACAGACCACGTGAAGAAGGAAGGGAATCCTTCATCGAACTCCGACGAGTTTTTAGGGGAACAAGATGGATATACATGAGAAACAACTCTAAAGAGGAAGTTGTGGGCATCAGCACCTGCAAGTTGACTTTGCTTGGTGGTTGTTCCTTGATACTTGAGAATGTCCTCTACGCTTCTATAATAAGAAGGAATTTGATTTTTGTCATGCAACTGATGAATCTTGGCTTTAGAATGTCTTTTGAGAATAATAGCTTTAATTTTTTATTAAATAATGTCTTTTATGGTTCTGGTCACACATCGAATGGTTTCGTTCTTTTAGATTTGGATCCTGACAGTTTGAATAAATCTAGTTTTTCATATGTTGCTTCTTCTCATAAAAAAGAAGATAACGCAAAGCTATGGCATGCTAGAATTAGCCATATAGGACAAGATTGATTGGTTTGACTAACCAAGGCAGGCTTGCTTGGTAATTTATCAAATGTTGAATTACCTACATACGAGTGTTGCCTAAAAGGAAAACTAGAAAGAAAGCCATTTGGCAAAGCGAATAGAACTGAAAATTCGTTGTAGTTAATTCATTCAGACATTTGTAGACCAATGAACGTGAGGGCTAGGCATGGTGCCTATTACTTCATAACATTTATTGATGACTATACTACGTATGGTCACATATATTTGATTGCCTATAAGTTTGAAGCATTAGAATGTTTGAAAATATTTATGAATCTAGTTAAAAAGTCAACTAGATAGAACAATCAAAGCTTTAAGAACTGATCGAGGCAAAGAGAACCTCTCGGACGAATCCAAAGCATTATGTGATGAAAAAGGGATTGAACATCAGCTGTCTACTTTTAGAACTCCACAGGAAAATGGAGTAGCTGAAAGAAGAAATTGAACTCTTTTTGACAAGGTTAGGTATATGATGGCAGAAGCAAATTTGCCAATTTCCTTTTGAGGAGACGCATTACTCACTGCTGCCTATGTCCTTAACCAAGTGCCCTCTAAATCAGTAACGTCTACACCATATGAGTTATGGACTGGACGTAAACATGATTTAAGTCATTTAAGACTGTGGGGCTATGCTGCCGTCGCTCAGGATACCTCAAGCAAGCATAAGAAGCTTGGCCCACGAGGTAAGAAAGGAATCTTTGTGAGATACCCTAAACTCTCAAAAGGATATGTTCTGATAGGAGAACAAGAAAATGAGACAGTAAATGAGTTTGAGTCCTGAGATGTCACATTCTTGGAGAATGAGTTTCTTAAGCTAGGAGAAGTGGATAAAGATTTCACTTTTTACGAGACTCAGGAATCTGATTTCTCAGGATCACTCCATTCGAGTGGGAGAAATGAGGTCGAGAGTGAAGATAATGCATCTCAACCTCAAATGATCATATCCATGATTTGACGAATATATGTGTTATGTTTATCAAGAAGCGGAACCACCACGTAGATCCAAAAGAGGTCAAATTCTGCGACAATGTTTTACACTAAAAAAACCAAACGAAGATCGTTTGGCTATACCTCAATTCGAGGATGAACTTTGCAACATGCAAAAGGTTAAGTCATCACCAGCAAAAAGAGAATGGATAAAAGAAATGTAAGAAGAGATGGCATCAATGAAATCCAATCATGTGTGGGATTTGGTTGATCTTCTCGATGGCCGAAAGGCTACCAGAAATAAGTGGGTACATAGAATAAAGCAATTTGTCGACGGTAAACCTAACCAATGAAAACATCGGCTAGAAGCAAAGGGGTTCACATAGATAGAAGGCATCGATTACGATGAGACCTTTTTCTCCTGTGGTTAGATTCGCGTCCACTAGGTTAATTATGGCATTAGTAGCTAGTCTAGACATTGAGTTACATCAGATGGATGTGAAGACTACATTCCTCAATTGGAAACTGGATGAAGAAATCTACTTGGTTCAACCTAAAGGTTTCGTAGTCCTAGGCAGCAAACATAAGGTTTGCTGATTGAGATGATTAATCTATAGCTGAAGTAGTCTTCTAGGCAATGGTACATCCGCTTCCATGAAGCGATAGTCTCATTCAATTTTGAAGTAATCGATGAGGACCATTGTGTGTACATTAAATGTGTGGAAGATAAGTTTATCATTCTCACCTTGTATGTTGACAAATACTATTGGCTGGGAATGATTTGCTTTTCATCAACAAAGTAAAGAATTAGCTTTCTTCAAATTTGTGATGAAAGACATGGGTGAAGCAGAGTACATTCTTGGATTAAAGATTTCAAGAGATCGATCAAAAAGATTGTTATCTCTTTCAAATATATTAGCAAAATCCTTGAGAGATTTAATATGTCAAACTGCAATCCCGTTAACACCCCAATTACCAAGGGAGAGTCTTGACAAAGGAATGTGCCCACAAATGCCACAATACATCGAGTACATGAAAAGAGTTCCTTAAAAAAGTGTTATAGGAAGTATTATGTATGCAATGTTATGCACTGTGCCAGATATTATTTTTGCTATTAGTTTGACAAGTTGATATCAATCCAACCCAGGGAAGAAACATTGGAAAGTAGTGAAAAGGATATTGAGATACTTAAAGAAAATTGCATGTTATGCACTATGTTATTAAGGAAACGATCTGCAACTAAAAGGATACGCATATGCTAACCTAGGTGGTGATGTGGAGGAAAGAAAATCCACATCTGGCTATGTTTTCTTACTCGGAATGGAGCCATTTCTTATGGAAGCAAGAAGCAATCCTACGTAGCATTGTCTACTATGGAAGCTGAATATGTAGTTTCTTCAGTCACAGTACAAAAAGCTATATGGCTAAAGTGGTTTTACAAGGACCTTAGACTAACCACCTCGTTGAAGTCCATAACTTTTTATAGAGATAGTAGGTTGACAATAGCTTACACCAAGAATCTAAAATTCCATGGGAAAGTAAGCACATTGACATTAAGTATCACTTTGTAAAGGATATGTTTGCAAGAAGAGAAGTGAATATTGAGTACGTTCCTGGTCATGAGATGATAGTAGATTCCCTTACGAAATCGATAGCTAGGGATGTGTTTGAAGAACACTTGAAGTCTCTAGGGTTACGTAGTATATAGGAATATAACATTATTAAATGTAATTATCTCCTAAGTAGTTAAATTTTGTATTTAATGTTTGTATGACTTGATTTTCTTTTTAGCAATAAAATTTTCATTCTTTGAGTTTCACTGTTAGCAATACACAACGATGAATATTATATGTTAACATTCGCTAAGACTATTGAGTATAGTAGAGCATGTTGGATGGAAAAGTAGTCCACTCACACGAGTGTTTACCTTGGGTTTAACCATTAGTTTGTTAAATGACGAGATGAGTCAGATTTTGAACATAATTGTGTTTGCGAGAGCAATGTTCATAATCGTGATTGCCACCTTGCAATAGTTGCATGAAGAAGTTGTATTAGTTTGTAAGCCATGAATGAGAGTTTCATGTTTGATCAATAATTGATTGAAATACTGGGAATTGCCTATGTTGGCATAGCAAAGTTCCACCTTAAAACCAGAGGTAGTCCTAAGAGGAATAGACTAAGGTAGAATGCTTTAGTAGGCTCTGAGCGAAGCCTTTGCATGGTGTTTATTAAATAAACATGTGCTCCTTTAAGTAAGGATAGGACACCATGGCACATGTTCATACCATGTGTGTGATGCGACCAAAGGGATGAGAAATCTTATAGAAAAGACGATCTCAATTTCTCTAGCGTGAGACCCTATAGTGAACAAGAGGTTCTCTACATTATCTACCCTTATAACTCTTAACACATGCACAAAGTATGAATCAGAGTGGTTATAACACCCATACCCTTATAACACATATTCATGTAAATCTAATAACGCATATCAATACAAGCATAACAATGCCAAAGAAATAGCATCATGTTCAATCTGCCAATATTATTACATTAATAATATAACATTTACACAACATATAAGACAAGACAACTCTATCAGTTAGATACAAAATATGATGAGCCATTGAGATCTCATCCTCAACACCCTATATGCATATGTGTGATGGAGAGAGAGAGTGATCGCAGCATTCGGACCTCTGTCGCGTACGTGTATCTACAACTCTGAAAATTGGCTCAAATCTAGCTGT
>CAODLS011993337.1:0-12029 GCA_948243855.1 Flueggea neowawraea
TCTCATATTGTGAACATTAACCTTCTCCTCAAATGTAATCCGTTGAGCAATTTCCTGCGGTATACCAATCTCATTAACCCGCTTATAGGCATCCCCCGTAATCACACTTCGAGAAGAGAATCCAGAGCCCTTTCTAATGAATAATGTTCTCATCTTTTCAAGCCACACCTTGGTTGAGGAATCATTTGTAAGCCCCAGGCTTGCATTTATATCGCGAGAAGCCTTTGCAGCACCCCTTAGTTGAAGATACTGATCCACAGCCAATTGCAAATCATTCGCTTCAACTTCATGAGATTGAAAATTCGGTTCGCCAGACCGTGAGCTTTTAATAATCTCAATTTGCTTAAGAACTTTCTTCAACATGGATATGGAAAGATCCTGAAGCACAATTTGAAATCAACAAGTATTGTTGTGTCAACTGTTAAAGCCATTACAAGTACAAAATCCACAACTTGACTATCTTACAAATAACTAACCGTAGAAATGACGTTACCACCATCTGAGACATCTGGTAAAGAAAGACAATTCGGAGGGACAGGCAAATACCGTATTATGTAACCATCTTGAGGAAAATGCCCCTTTCCAGCAAGCTTCTTCTTAGTCTCTTTAGGAATTCTCTTTAGAATTTCCATAACCTATCATGCATTGCACAACAAACCCAGAAACACCAAAGAAATGGATGGTGGCAGGAGAAGAGTAAAGCCACATCAGAGTAGTTCCATATTTGTAGCCCAAAAAATATAAAAAGAAACAACAATTGTTAATAACAAGGAAACAAGAAAGATATATGCGGATATCTAATTCTATACTCATCTGCACAAAACATGACAGTGTGCGAAAAAAACACTGGAAAAATTAGGGAAAAGAGCTTTCAACATTCAAAGATTTGCGCAAACATTCTAGATTAAAGTAATTTAAAAGAAACTTGGGGCAGAACACATGCTTAAACAGATTTTAAAAACGTATCTTTTTCTAAAATTAATATTTTTATAACTAAAAATACTTTAATAACTGGTTTTCTGTTGAGTTTTAATTCTCAAATCCTTAACACAAAATGTTGAAAGAAACAGTAATATGTTTGCAGCAGCAATAAGGACAAAAACAATTGTGTATAACAGAACCGCCACATATTTGTTCACTTTCAATTAGTTTAATCAAAGTAGACCTCGGATGAGATTTGTTCCTGTGAATTAAATCATTACAACCAGACCAAATAAAATAATTAGGTGATTACAATAAAATCGGGACCTATCAGATCAGACCTTATAGAAGAATTTTGAGTTCTTATAAAATGAGTCTGATAAAAAAATATAAAAAAAATTGTTGAATAAAAATTTTATTACCAATAGCTTAGAGCTTTTTAATTCAAATAACAACTGCAGTTGGTTTCTACAGCTTGTGCACCAAAATCAACCAGTTAAAAGATTTAAAAAGAATACTAAATACAAAAAAAAAAAAGATAAGATGAAACAGCATCACCATGTTAACTAATGCATAAAAATCCAAATACATAAAAAACCATGGAATGTTAACAGAACAATATCAAGTCCAAAGCACTTAAATAAGGAAATGAAGACAACGACATGAAGGATGAGTAACCATAAACAATGAACCCCAGACTTAAAACAAAACAGTGGAAGCAACAAACCTCACATGGAAGCAATGTTCTTGTAGGATAACCATCACCGAAGCGAAAACCATATCTTTCTAAGAAGTTCCAAACTATTTGTAGTTTGGACTTTGAAGGAACCTTTAATTGCAAGAAACAGATGCCATCTCTTGTTTTAGCCTCTTTGACACAAACTTGGGATGCCTCCTGAATCATTTATCAAAATATAAGAAAAATATCATCTAGGAACAAACACTTTAGTCTGGCTACATATAAATGTGAACATGTAAAATTACTCATTTTTTCTATGAGCACAAAATTTTGCAGTACTATTGAATAGAAAAAGAAAACCAAGAAATAAAGCATAAAGAAAAGGAAAAATAAATGGAACTCCATTTTTGCAAAATGTCTATCGGTAAGAACACACTTATCTAATTTTACTGTTAAATGGAGGAGAAAAACATTATATTGAAAATTCAACTGTAAAACTAATTGACCCAAAAGAGCCAAAACCTCAACACTGTTATCCTCAAATTATTTTAAAACAAAATTCCTAAATTCTATGCTTTGGGGTTTGGAATGAGAGAAAGGAGGGAGGGAGAAAGAAAGTTGATAAAATGAAAATAAGCAAACAGAATTGCTGACGACTAATAAAAGGCAGAAACTGAAAAATATGTTAAGAATTGTTATGCACTGAGCATTGCATGTACAAAAATAATATGCACAGTATGCAACAACTATAAAGGGCGGGGGCGCAGGGCAGGAGGCAGAGGAGAAGGGAGAGGAGAGACAGAGAGATTTGGCTACTAATTACTCACCTCACAACATGAAAGTATCCTCTCTGCAATACCTGGATTCTTTGTCTGAAACTGTTAGTTACAAAACCAGTAAGTTCACTCTCGTCTAATCCATGCAAAAAACATTACTCATGTATAGAATATCAAAAAAAAAATCATATCATTCAATTTAAAAATATTTTAAATTGAATAAGAAAAAATATTACATAAATAGCAAAAATTAAATTAGGACATGACTGCATGTTTATGCATCGTATTCTCATAAAAGTTTTTTCTTCAATTATTGTCAATCCTATAGCTATAAATGTGAGAGTTCGTTGCTGATTGAGTTCTAAACATCCAAACTGTATGCCATTTTTTTAAAGTTATGCATGCTATTAACAATTTTATATTTCCATTTCCATTTTACATCTATTCATCACCCTTATGCAGCAAGAAAGCAATGAAAAAAGTCCATCACATACATCATATATACTTCACAAATCTGTACCTGGTATTCGAACATCCTGAAAAGCATGACAAAAATAAGTTGAAAGGACTAAATGTTTATGAGGAAGTACCTGTTCTTTTTCATTTTTAAGCACTTCAAGCATAACAAGCTCAACATGCGCTTCAATTCACTGACATGACTAGGATGATAAATTGGTATTGGCAATTCAAGATAACCAAAATGACCTGAAAGTGGCAAAAGGAACAAGATTCTCAACTTCACTTTTCAAATTACATTAAATACCTAACATAAATTCACCAAAGAAGACACAGAAAGAAAACTTATTAGCATACCTTCACATTGCCCAACCTCAGAAGTACCACAAGACTCACATTTACCAAATTCAAGTGGCAACCCAAGGTAGGGATTTGTAAGCTGAGTTGGATGGCTAATAGGGCACTCATTAATGGATGCTGTACACTGCCAAACAGTTGTGAAGAATAAAAACAATCGTTAAAAACAAAATTACATAACATGCTACCTTTTAAGCTATCAAAATATTAGGAGCTAAAATTATTAGGGATTTGTAAGCTGAGTTGGATGAGGGCACTCATTAATGGATGCTGTACACTGCCAAACAGTTGTGAAGAATAAAAACAATTGTGAAAAACAAAATTACATAACATGCTACCTTTTAAGCTATCAAAATATTAGGAGCTAAAATTATTCTAGATAGCAGCCTATAGAACATGCACATAGGAAGCCTTTATCACCAAGTTCATCTACTTTGTTGAAATATAATGTGTAATTATGTTTCAGCAAAACTACCCAATACACAACCCCGTACATCTGATAAACATAACTGAATCTTTAAACGATATATTAAATATAAGCCATATGTAGCTAACACTCCCTAGCAACCAAATGAACATTAGAAGAAAAAAAAAAAAGATTATCCGATGTCATGAAGCAAAGCAAGCATATCCATCAACCCCAAAACTAGAGAAGACCAACATCAAAAATGAGTTGAGCGACAGAAGATGCAAAGCAGAAAAGATGGAACTCTACTTACTATCTCCTTATGAGTAGCCAAACCAAATTTGATTCCGATGATCTCCCCTACTAGTATTTTTTTTTTGAAGATTTCCTTCCATTTACCTTAGATGTCTTCACTTTCACACTCTTGCTGTCAAAATGCCAAAACCAAAAAATCTTTAGAAATACCTCCAAAATTAGGCCTTCTCACGGTTCAGGATGGGACCGGAGAATTTCGGGGATCCCTGTTTGACGAATCCAGTCCCATCACAGAGAACTAAAGTCGCCGTCCCGTCTTGTCCTATAGTTTCCGGACAAGGCGGGACGGAGATTCAGGGATTTCCGGACTAACAAAACGGTTCTACGACGGGTCTGAGATCGGGGATTTTCTTTACTAAGATTCAACTTAAATATAAAAATGCTCAATTAATCATATCTTAAAAGCACAAACAAATTACACTAACATACAATCAAAGTCCCAAATACAATCAAAAGCATTATAAGTAGAAGAATCACTTAAATATTTAGTTCTGTCCGAAGCACCAGAGAACCCCTGTCCAGAACCCAAATCTTCTAGACCTTGTAAAACATCAAAAGCATAGCTCTCCACATCGGCCCGCCTCATTCCACACCTAAACAGAACATAAAAACACAACCAATTAAACAACTTTTGCAATCAAAAGATTCACCAAATCAAAGGTCCAATGAGATACATAACATGCAACAAAACTAAGAAATATGGTCTACATCGTTATTTACTTTAGCAACTTATACAGATTTACCAATACTTGCATCAAGAACAACTTCTGCTACCATAATAGATGCAATAAATACAATCAATCAAAACACATTTAATATAACAAATCAAAACAACCAGAAATTACAAATCGGTGTCCATTTCATTCACAGAAAGAGCCATTTCAAAAAGTCAAACCTCAAAAATTCAGTAGAGAAATCTCGCTCTGAGCTTCTGAAGTATGGAAATGTAAGAACAAATGTAAGAAATATTACCTCCTTCGGTCACGACTGTAGAAAGCTTAGAGACACAACGTCAAAGGTGATAGAAAGCAGCGACAGAGACAAAGAGCAACGGACAGAGAGAGCGTCGAAGGCGATAGAGCGCGGGGCGCGAGTAAAAGAGCGTCGGGAGAACGATTTTAGGGTTTGTTCAGATTGGGAAAGCGGGAGTGGGTGACTGTGTGGGCGGGAGTGTGTGACTGTGTGAGTGGGTGTGTGACCGAGAGAACATAAAGCACTCAACTTTGTTCATAAACAACACAACACACATTCTCATTTCCCCCTCTCGTACACCGAGAAACACAAATTAGACCAAAAAACAAAACAGACATTAACCATTAGAACCAATTTTTACAAATATATCAACGGAACAACACAATCCAGAAACGAAAGTCACAACCTTTCCAGCCTTTTCCCACACTTTCTTCCCTTCCCAGCCACCAAACACCCGAAGCACAAAATGCAAGCACGTATAGAGAAACCGACTTGACAAATTGCCTTCTTCGTGTGGTTTGACCCCCTGATTGGGACCAACACAAAAACCCAGAACCTAAAAACCCTTCACAACACAACTCAAATTAAAATACAGAACAAAAAGATTGTTTCTTTAGAGATTTAACGAGTGTGAGAGAGATGGAGAACACTTCAAAACTTACCAATTTGAATGAGAACGAGTACTATGTATGAGTTGATTCTGAGAGAAGGGGAGAGTGTGTTCAGAGTGAAAAAGAGAAGACCTTTTTTGCATGCAAGGTAAATTTGGATTTTGTTTTTTTTTTCTGATTTTAAAGTTTCTAACAAAATTAATATAGACACTCTAAATCTATATATATATAATAATTAATGAATTTTTTTTAAAATTTACGATAAATATCTCTTTAATTATTTAAAAAATAACACATAAATAATTGTTAATTTTAACATTTATCATTCTAAGTATTTAATTTGAAGTATTTATGAATAATTAAACGTAAAATAATTTGATTTTTTTTTGAAATCATGATTTTATTAGTTTTTAATTATGATTTGGAAAATTTTATACTTTAAGTATTTTATATTATTTTTTTAACTATTTTATTCAATATGATAAAATGTTATATTGATGTATATTTTTGTTAATTGAAATATAAAATTATTTTATTTGTTATATATTTTTTCTTTCCTAAAAAATGAAAATTGCTTAATTGTTTGAATTATATAAGTACCACAATTTTTAAATAACAATCTTGTATTTAAATAGCATTTTTAATATTTTACACTTGACAATAATTTTTCATAATTAATTATTCCATTTGAAATTTTATTTTTTTATTCTTACAATTAATAAATTATCAAAAAGATTATGTTTTCATTCCAATTTATAAAAAAAAAAAGACATCTATATAACATTCTATTATATTACTTGCAGGACATAGATATATTTTTTAAAATTACGAGTTAATAATTTATTTTAATTATATAGATGTATATTATTACAATTATGGTTGTTTGTTTTGATAATTATTTTTAGACAAAGAGAAATTTGATATATTTTTTAGAGAACATGAGAAGGAAAGTGATTACCATAGAAAAACGAATGAAGAAAGAAAACATAAATAAAAGAGATATGTGAGTGTAAAAAAAAACAAAGAAAATGAGATTTTAAACCCATTAAAATTTATTTAACATAAATAATATTAAAATTTAATAAAGTAGTTTAAGATTTACTTAGTAAAAAAATATTAAAATATCATAAAAATTATGCTACACAGTATACTTATATTATCAAAGTGATTTAACATAAATCTAAAAAAATAAAAACAAATATTTTAAATTCCTATAATTAAAGTATATTAATTTATTTTAATTATTAATTTTATAAACATTTTTCTAATCAAATAAAAAAATTACCGTTGATAAAACGAGTATTGCTTTAGTTTTAATAATAGCACTTCTTATTTTCCCTCAAATTCGAAATAAAACTTTTTGTCTTTTTGTTTCAGAAAAAAGAGTGGAGGGTCCCTATGCAAAGTTTGGAACCGTACAGTTTTGAAGGCATGGATGAATGTGCTGGTTTTCTGCAATTACTGCACTGGTAATCTCGTAATTTTGTGTTTTTCTTAACAGGTAATCATTAATATATCATGTATTAATTACGCAGATTATCATCAAAAATTTATAATATTTTTTTCACCGGAATGCTTTTATTTATTACAGAAATATTTTTATAATATTTTATTTGTACACACATTATTTTTCATATTTACCGGTAGTTATTTTTATTTTGTAAGGACGGAATATTTCGTACGAATAAATTATATTATTTATATATCGTTTGTGTATTGTTTATATGTTATTTTTTTATTTATATATTGTTTAAATGTTGTTATATTTTATTGATATTTTGTTTATATATTATTTATATATATTTTATATGTTCAAAATAATAAATAAACAAATTTAAATTTTTAAATGTTGTTGATATGTTGTTGATATCTTATTTATATATTATTTTTAACATATAAATTCATACAAATAAGATATATGTTGTTGATTTGTTGATTATATGTTGTATATATGTTGAAAATAATCTATAAATAAATCTGTAATTTATATATTGTTGATTTGTTATTTATATATTATTTATATGTTATTGATAACATGTTTAAATGTTGTTTTCAACATACAAACAATATTCAAATTTTAAAACAAGAAAAACATATAAATACCATACAAACATGTTTTAAACAAGTCCAAAAAAATGAATAGATCTTAAACAAATTCTAAACAAGTTTGTATGTTGTTTAGAACATATAAACAACATACAAATAAATTTCAAACAAGTTTTAAAATAAGAAACAATATATAAACAATATAAAAATAATTTTTAAACAAGTCTGAAAAAATGAACAAATTTTAAACTGATTCTAAATATATAAACAACATATAAACAAGTTTAAACAAATTTTAAACAAAAAACAACGTATAAAATCCATTTAAACAGGTTTTAAACAAGTTTCAAACACAGAACGAAAAATGAACAAATTTTAAAAGATACCATCAAAATATAATTAATTAATTCAAAAATGTAATTTATAAAATTTGGCAAGGTAACGCACGTAATTTTCAATTTTCTGCCAAATATACAATGTAATTTTCATTTGTTAATTTTCAATGTAATTTAATGACTCTGTAAAATATTAATGACAGTGTCGTGAATCTAAAAATGGCTCATATATCATTTGTTAATATAGTTTTTACACAATACACCTACAATACTTTACAATATTTATTTTGTACAACCCATTTTTGTATATTACATATTCACTTTTCGATATTTTCAAATTCACAATGCATATTTTCAAATTTATTGACTCTTATTTATATGTTGTGGGAATTTTGTTGATATTTTGTTGGTGTTGTTCTGTTTTTAAAAAATTAGGGTATTATTTATGACTCGTTTATAACTCGTATATTTTTTACAGATATGCAGGACATACAAGTATTAGTTTTATAACTTGTTTATGTTATATTTGTAACTTGTATATATTACATTTATACTATGTTTATGATTTGTTATACTATATTTATAACTTATATATTTTTTTACAAAGATGTAGAACATACAAATATTAGTATTATAACTTGTTTATACTATATTTGTAACTTGTATATACTATATTTATGACTTGTTTATATTATGTTTGAAACTTGTATATCTTTTAAAGAAATACAGAACATACAAGTATTAATTTTATAACTTACTTATGCTATGTTTGTAACTTGTATATATAATTTATATACAATATATAAATATGTATAATACATATAAACAACATGTATATAATATATAAACAACATATATACAAATATCTAAAAGTGTAATTTAGAAATTTTTTTAGTATGCACATAATATAAAAAATTGGTATGGCAATCTATAATATCAATTTTTGATCTCTTTAATTGTGTAAAAAAAAAAACCTTTGTTAATATATTAAGATAAAGCCTATGGGCTAAAAGAAAAGTACAAAACAATTATAAATGAGAAAGTCCACATAGATAGACTTCTCGAGCCCACTATAAACTTATAAATACAAGAAATATGGCTCTTCAATAAATTGAACTTAAAACAACCCTTCATATCCTATATTAATTTAGCAACAACTATAATAGATAAGTATTTAACCAATTCAAGTTCATCTACTAATAACATCCCCCTTAAACTTGAATTCTAGTTAATACAAGTTTCCTCTTAGGCCTCGTTTGGTACGTTTATGAAAATTCTTGGTAAATTAATTATTGAGGAAGTATATTACTTGGAAAGTTAATTACTGAGGAAGTATAATTTTATGTGTTTGGTATGAAAATACAATTACTGGAAAATTGTGATTATAATATGATTTTTTTTATTAATGATTATAATATGATTTTTTTATTAATTAAAGACTATAATGTCTTTGAAATAAATGCAATAATCTTAAAAGAAAGAAAAATAGGGGTATGATAGTCATTTCACGAGTCAATAATTAAAATCCTCACTCCCCCCAAGGTTTGGAATTCCCATACGGAGGGGCAATTTTTCCCAACAAACTAGCGAAATTGGTCCAAAATGCATACCAAATATGGCCAAGGTACTTCATTTCCCAGGAATTACAAATTCCCCCCTCAAATTCTTCCATACCAAACATGGCCTTAATCTTGCAAAGTCTTCCAACTTCAAGATTAAGGCCATGTTTTGACTTTAATCTTGAGACTTCACATTTACTTTAGTTGTATCACATATATATTAAATAAAAAATTAAAACTAAAAAAATCAAAAGATTAAAGAATACTATATACAATCAAAACAAAAAATTATACAGAAAACCAAAAAAAACAAATGAAAAAAGAACATAAACCAAAAAAAAAAAGAAGAAGCAAACTATGGAAAAAAGCAAAAAAAAATCATAGAAAATAAAACAGCGCCAACAAAAATATCAAACAAAAATTAAATAAATAATTAAAATGCATAAATGAAATAAATGAGAACTAACAGGAGAAAAAACATGAAAAAAAAAATAAAAATCAACTAATACTCAAAACCAAACAAAAATTCAAGATAAATAAGAAACCAAACAAAAAAAGACATGAAATCGAAATATAAAAGCAAATTAAGACAAAAATAATCAAATGAAAACTAAAAACATTAAATAAAAACATGAAATAAACCAAATAAAAACCTAAAAAGAAAACTAGACAAAAAAATAAAAAAACCAACTGAAAACTAAATGGTACCTGACATGGGAAAAGAAAGAGCCAAATGAAGAAAAAAAATGTTAAGCAACAAACATGAAAATAAATCAAATAAAACATAGAATGAGACAAATAAAAATTATCATTTTGTAACTCAAGTTTCTTCACTACTTAATCTTGCTTAGTCATGTATTGTATCAATATATCTTCAAGTGGTGGCTTCCTCTCTTGGTGTGGGTATTGTTGGAATAGAGGCCTTGATTGATTATAACTAGATAATGAGCAAACAAACTTAGTTTTGATCCTTTTATGAAAATTTTGGATAATTTCTTCATCCCAAATTACAGTTGTTGGAATAAGGATATTTTCTTTGTTGGGTACCAAATATGCTCTTATTTAGTTAACTTCCTCAAAATAGATGGAACGACTTCATAAATGATTAAATTGGCATCATGACCCATAATTCCACAATAAGAACATCACTTACCCATGGTTTCTCTGCAGGTAGTAAATATGTTTTTTTAGTATTTCTCGTTCTTCGAAGAAGTATAAAATACCTATAAAACAATTCCAAACAAAGACTGCTTAAAATTTAGAAGAATTCACAATTAATTCCAAAACAATAGTACCAAAACATTGAGTTAATTAAGCAAGGTGCCCCAAATAAAATATTAAATTTGATAAATTGACCAACACATTTTTATTTTTATAAATAGAAACATGCTCAAACTTTTGTTCACGAATGCCTCATTTTTTAAACTTATTTTGAAGAATGTCAGATCTGTTAATGTATATAACGTCAAAAAAATCGAGTTTTTCTCTCATTTTTCACTTCATTTTCTCTCTCATCAACCAAATTCTCGGCCTCTCTCTTTCCTCCTCCCCTCTCTCTCTATTTTCCCTCGTCTTCTCTCTTCTCCTCCCTCTCAAAAAAACCATAGCCACCCCTCCTGACTTTGTTGTCAGCCACCCTCGTTCCTCCTTCTCTTATGGCACTTCTCTCTTCCTCTATCTCTCTCTCCTCTGATATCTCTCTTTTGTCTCGTAGATCTAAAAAAATCCTCTTCATTCTCTGTTTTATTCATTGGTTCTCCCTCTTAGCGGTTCCTCTTTTTGGGTTGCTCTCTCCTCAGTTTCTCTTCTCTCATTGTCGCTCTCGACGCTCTTTCTTCTACTTTATCAACAGTAGTTCTGTCACAACTTGGAAGTTTCTGGTCTAATCAAAATCATGGCCTAGAAACTTCTCATCCATGAACCGAGGAGGGAAATCGTGATTGGATGTTAATAGTGACGAACGTCGATGGCATCTAAGGTTGGAAGGAACGATAGGGAGTGGTAAATCATAAGGGGCAATGGCTATAATGTCACGTATGATTCCGATCAGATATTTGAGTCTCGATATGATGAGGTGGATATTAGACATGGATAGTGTCGATATCATCTTGATTTGTACACGCATGGACATAGTTGCACACACAATTTTTGTGTACAGTGTTGTCACTCATTGAAACGGTGAGTTTCGATTCTTTGGCTTATAAATACCTCTTCCACCAGATTCCTTCATCTTTTTCACCTCAAAGCTCAGCCATACTCACCCAAAAATGCCTCTCATTTCCTTACCTCTCCATCATTTCCCTTTGAATTCTTGAGGTAAGAATGCTCTCTCCTTTCATTTCTTTTCTTTCTTTCACGAAAAATCATATGGGTTTTTGATGGGTTGTGTTGGGTGACGAGTTGGATGTTAGGGTTTTGATTTTAGATGAATTGGAGGAAGAAATTGTTGGATTTAGGGATGGATTTTGCTAGAATAGGTGTAAGAATGATGTGTGTTTTGTTTGGATATGTTTGAATGTGTATTTTATATTGGGTTTTTTTGTGTCCAAATTTTTGAATGAAGAATTGGTTGGATTGATGATGAATTTGAGTTGGT
>CAODLS011993481.1:0-13156 GCA_948243855.1 Flueggea neowawraea
ATGATGATATTTTTCGGCGTAGGTTTTGTATAAGGAGGGATTTATTTTTACGGATCGTAGAGGCTGTCGGAAATCACTCCTACTATTTTCGTCAAACCCTTGATGTGATTGGTTTCCCTAGTCTTTCACCGCTTCAAAAACGCACGGCTGCAATACTACATTTGACATATGGTTGTTCTGGTAATTTTTCGATGAATATTTACATCTCGGTAAGTCCACTACCAACCATTGTTTGAAGAATTTTTGTCAGTGTGTTGTAAAATTTTTCGGTAGCAGATATTTGAGAAAATCGACCATTGTCGATGTTCAGCGACTCCACACAATGTACAAAGAACAACACGACTTTCCGGGGATGCTCGGGAGCGTTGATTGTATGCACTGGGCATGACAGAATTGTCCAACGGACTGGAAAGGCCAATATACACAAGGTGACCATTGACATCCTATGATTATACTGGAGGTTATGGCCAGCTCAAATCTATGGATTTGGCACGCCTATTACGGGGTGGCGGGCTCTAACAACGATATCAATGTCTTGAACCAATCGTCTATCTTCAACGACGTATTAACAGGGAGGACGCCTACAGTTGAATACGTCGTAAATGGTACGACCTACAACCAATTATATTATCTGGCAGACAGAATATATCCCGAATTAGCTACATTTGTTAAAAAATTTACTTACCCAGGGGATGAAAAAACAAGTTTATTCAAACAAAGGCAAGAGTCGGCTAGAAAGGACATCGAAAGAGCCTTCGGGGTACTCCAGGCGAGATGGGCGATTATACGAGGACCCACACGTTTGTACTACATGCATCATATGAAAAATATAATGTACGTGTGTATCATATTACACAACATGATCGTTGAAGACGAAGGCTATGCCGTGACAAATTGGACAGGAGAAGGAGACGACCATCAAGCGAATGCATCACAGGGATGTCAATCCGACTTTGCAATGTATATCCAAAGGTTCACCGATATTCATGATCGTGAGCAACATTATTGTCTCCGAGCGGATTTGGTAGAGCATCTATGGAACAATCGTGATGAATAATACCGAATTTTATTTTCATGTATTATTATTTTATTTTAAAAAATTATGAACTTTATTTTAATGTATTTTTTATTTTAATATATTTTTTTATTTTAATGTAATATTTTTATTTTAATGAATTATTTTTATTTGAATGAACACTTCTTATTTTAATGAATTTAGAGTAGAAAGTATTAAATGAAGTAGTAGATAAAAGTTAAGGGATTAAAATAAAATTGTGTTTAGTGGAAACCTGAGTAGGAGTCACGCGGGACTCTTAAAATAGCCCCTGAGTTACGGATGAAAAAGCTGAGAGGCTAAAAACTTGAGACTTTAATAAAATAATAATAATAACGCTGAGCACGCGTCCCGTTGGACTACTTCAGGGACCCTAGGTTACAAGCAGCCTAATAAGAGTGGTAATTGTGCAACATTTCCATTATATTTTTTAAAAAAACTGCAGCAATTTTCCATCATAATTAATTAACATGGAGTGGGCATTGAATAACTTATTGTAATTTTAATATGACTATCCAAGAGCAGTGAATTAAATTTAAAAGAAAATTTAAATACTTTTTAAAAATTTTTGAACAATGTGTCAAAAATAAAACTAAAATTAAATCCAATGCACAAGTACAATAAATGAAATTAATAATAGTAAAGAGATGAAGGAATAGAAGAGAGAAATCCTCGATTTATAGTTGTTCGATTCTCTTTAACTTATGTCCACTACTCTAACTCATTAGAGAGTTTGAATCCACTAAGTCTTTCATCACTTGCGGGTGAAGGCAAACTAATACAATTCCTTATTTTTGCAGGCTCACAAGAAACATTTTACACACTTGTTTTTATGCCAAAACAAGAAAACCACCACTAGTTTTCTTAGGCTCACTAGCAATTACTCTTATTTTTCAAAGTTCTAACAAACAAACCTATAGTACCCTCAAGTTTTAATACTAAAGCTTGATTATAAGTGGATTTCAAGATTATAGGCAATATCTCACACCAAACCAGTAACTCAAAATCCAAATCAAAGCAGAGTTGGTATAAGAAAAATAATAAACTCGAAGAGAGAGAAGGTCAAGAATTGATTTGGCAAAGCTTGGGCACACTCTTTTAAAGTCTTTCTCTTTCTTTTGTTCTGGGCGACTTTATTTATAAGTACTCTGTAAGATATAGTCGTTGTAGGTCCAAGCATAGCCGTTGAGAGAGAAGAAGAATATTCTGATTTTAATTGACGTCATTAGCACTAATGTGCATTATTCTCATTAACGCGCGTTCTTCAGATGAATTGTCAAGGCTCAGCGTGCATTGTAGATCATTAACGTGCCGTGTTGAAGTTGTAGTTCTTCTGTTTGAAAAATGCCTCTGATTAGCGTGCCTAGTCAACCATTAGCGTACGCGCCTTATTGATTATCTGCACGCTTTAACGACTTCAAAGATTACACCTTTAAATCTGACACATCCTCATTCGAAGGAATATTCAAAATTTAAAATCCCAAGGAGCATATAACAAATTTGTCAGTTTCTCAAGGCTTCCTTGACTACGCGAGTTGTATACCAACAACATGCTTTGTTGCGCTATCTTTAAAGATGATACCTTTACTCATCAATAGGCGTTCTTGATTTCAACGTCTCCTCAACGCAATAGCTTAAACAAATTCTGAGTAGATCCATGAAAATGTGTGTTCTTACTCATTAATGTGCCTCAGTGAAGCAGAGTAATATACCAATAGGTCTTCACTTTCAATAGTGCGCCTTCATGAATGATTAGCGTGCGCAGATGATATCAAACTACATTGATCTAAAGTTCTAGAACTGCAGAATAGTTATTAAGTACGTTGAGTCTTTCATAGTGGACGCTGATAAGCTCTAAGGTGTGCTATTGAATCATTAACGAGCGCATATGCCATTTTGTCTTTGAAGCGTTGGGAACTGATATCTGATCAACGTGCGTAGGGATTCATTAACATGTTTTGCTTATCTTTTCAGTTGTTTTGGAAATCATCAAAAATTAGACGGATTTTTCATATTGTTCTTAAAATGGCTCAACAATTATAATGTTCATTTCTTTGAAAACATTTTATTACCAATACTCAAAAAACAAATAAAAATTTTCAATATTTCTTTTGCATCCAGATAGGTAGTAAAAATCAACCATTGTCTATGGCCCCAAGCAGATAGACCATGAGACTCTAAAGAAGTTGATTCTAATTTTCTGATTTACTAATTATGAGAAGATAAAGAAAATTGCAAAGTCAGTCCAATCTCAAGATGTTACTTTTCTTAAAGAAAAGATGGCCTAGTTCAGATTGTCTTTAAAGATCTTGATGACCCAAGAAGCTTAATTTTTGGTTCCCCGATCTTTAAAACCAAAGCCATGATCTAGCTAATGTCAGCTGATAGAAAGATTCCTATAGTCTACTTTAAACACTCTAGTCATCCAGTATATACAGGCAGAATTGATGGACACTTTATTTGAGAAGAAGCCACATGCTGAACTCCTGTGATCTGGATCTACACCTTCATGCATGTTTACAAATTTAAGTCTGTCAAGGATATGACAAAGTTGGGGAAAAAAGTGAGTATCACAATGCCTGCATTAGGGTAGTCAGGAGAGTGTCAATGACAACATGTTCATATGCTATCACCCTGGTATCAAAGAGTGCAACCCTAGCTGTAACAAAGCAACTTTTTCTTTCATTATAAGTGAGCATCAATCTAGTACAAATATTCAACAAACCTTCCTCAAAAATAAAAAAAAATCAACAAACTTGTATTTTCCAATTAAATTACAAAATTCATATGCACCAAAATTAGAAAACAAAAAGAGAATCACATATATCTAATTAAGAATGGGATACATATACACCTCGTAGTCGTATTTATGTTTCTCTTTTTTTTTTTTTGTTATAAAGAATTGGTCTAGCTTCAAGTTTCTCTATTCTATATCAAGGTTGAATAGGTTAATTAGCATGCATCGACATTTAAAATCATGAGATTTTCATAGGTAAACTTTTCAAAGATTTTTAAGGATATAAAAATAAACCTCCCATTTATGAAATCTATTTTTTTATCAAGTTTCTCGTTTCAGTTTTTTTGTCTCATTTTTTTGTTAGAAAAAAAGAGAGTCAGGAACTACCGAAGGTGGATACCTCTCTACTGAGTTTGACTATACAGACACTTACTCTCCACCGTGACATGTCGCTTACTCGACGGTAACCAATATTCACTTTCCACGACACCCGCTGGAAGCCCACGAAGAGATACACCCAATAAGATATTCGGAGGAGTTCGAGAAGACAGGTAAATCTCGAACTCGGAACATCTATAGAGCCTTACTCCTTTTTCCACTGGATCACCTCCCAATAGGTTTTTTTTTGTCTCATTTTATTTTCTGCAAAATATTAATTTAAAAGAAGAACGACTGGATAATTCGCCGCTGTATATAAAAGCTATTGGTTAATGCAGATTGAATAAGAAGTGAGGCAAAGTAAAAGCATCGACATTTACTATTGATCTTTGAATGAACCAACCAAACATTACAAAAATGATGATTCCCAGAATAGGAACAACGTAAAGAATGACCGACTAACTACTTTCACTTCTCATTGTATTATATGTTTTATCACATTCTTCCACATCTCCATCTTCTTCCATCTCTTGATTTCCAGCATAACGCTTTCTCTCATCCTGTAATACCATAACAACAATATTTAGACCAAACACACCAAAGCACCACTCTCCAACAAACAATACCTTCAAACTTTTCTAACTACACCTTTGAACACCATGTCCCATTATCTGCTCCACCATTTCCATGCTTCTTAACATCAATTTGCACCGATATCCTAGTTTGAGACAGATCCACACCTGCCGACTGCAGTGACTCGGTCAAAATGTTTAATACCCTGTTCAACATCAAAGTTCCATTATTAATTTATTATGTCACAGCATATATAATAGCTTTCTTCAGCCATGCAAGCTCAATAAACTGATTGACAAGCATCTTAACCCAGCTGAAAATTATGTTATCTTGCTTAAGCGACTAAAAAAAACTTCACTGTCAAAAAGGATCAATGAAATGTTCTCATCAAATACTTCACTATGATAATATAGCTGGTATCCGACATTTTTACTCATGAATCCCATCCGTAGAGGTCTTCAATCTGAGAAAACAGATGGTCACATTTGCCCCAGGTTTAACGTAGACCACAATGAATAATTAGTAAACTGTGATGTTTTTGCAAATGACATCATGTATGCATTAATAGGCGAGGCCAAAGCATCACAACTCCAGCCAAAAAAAACTAAACACACAAGCAACAATCCTGTCATATAAACTTTACAATTAATGGAATAAATTATTATTGATCTAATAGCATATGCTTACCCTTGAGAATAGGCGCCTGAAACATTAGAAGATCCAGTTTCATTTGTCAGCTCCGCATGTCTTTTCTCCGCATTGTTTGGAGCAGCACATTCAGTAGCACATGGTCGAACCTGCCACAGTTGGGATTGAAGCTGATACGCCATGTTCTCAGCATCTGCAACAGACTCTTGGAAAGATTCTGCAGGCGTTGCAGCCCTCCCAGTAGCAGTACACATATTTGACTGATTTGGCACATTCAAGGTCATTGCGCTCATTGACCCAGGGAGATGTTCCAGGGTTTTGTAGACAACAGTAGCATCCAATTCACATTCCATAACATTCTGTACATTTGTAAGCATTTCAGAAGTTTCATGAACAGAACCATTCTTCATAATTTGGGAGTGATCCGCTATACTTTCTGCAGGAGCCTGATGATTTTTCTGTTTGTAGGAAACCAAAAGATTTTATAAGTTAAAATAGAAAATGAACAAACAGAGAGAAAAGGGAAGAAAGTATTCTTCTGAGTTACCACCTCAACATTATTTTAAGCATAGCACTTTAGTGTTATTGTTGTTCACAATGCAAATAAGATTATAGAACTCCTCGCTACTTTTTTTCTCTATGTTCCGTGTTTGTTTCATTTCAAGAAACTGTCTTGCCTCTTTCTACTTCTACTTACATTTGAGCTTATTGATGCTTTGTTGGTGTCTCGTGTATTCAGAGCCTTTCATTTTCTATGTAGAAGAAGAATGAATGAAGCCCTATCTTCATTGACAGAATTGCATGGGCTTCTTCATTGACAGAATTGCATCACTAAAGACTACTCTATTATTGTCCTCTTTGTGAATATTACCAGTCGTGCTTCACAAGTATGGTGTTGACTGTGTGCCTAGTGATTTCCCTAACAAATCACACCATAAAGTATCAACCCATGGCCTCCCCAAAACTTCTGGCTGCAAACATCATTCTTTGTTTCTCCACCATCTGACTGATTCAAATTAAGCCAGCACATCCATCTAAACAGACACTTATTTACTGCTTACAAACTACTTTCAGCATTTTAAAATATGATATTTGCTAAGTACCAGATGTTGAAACATAACAACAGCTTTTTAGCATCTGGCACCTAGTATGCATACTTGAGCCCATGTGATGCAGATCGCACACATGTGACTAGGTGATGGGTTTATCTATCTTGTTTGGCAAAAAAATGAAGAAAATTTACACTTTAGGCATGCATATTGTTTGGTACAGAACAATTATTGTTTTCAGCGATTGAGTCTTAAAACATTTCCAATATGCACTTGGAGAGAATTTTGTAATATTTAGCTTCTATATAATGAAGATCCTGTGCCCTATGCTCCACATCATACCATGATGGAATTAGGTATATTAGAAATACATGGGATTATGTTTATCTAAGAGTTCTCATTATTCTATTCAATGATAGATAACATAATTTCCAAAATGCACACTATGGTCACCACTATTTCAAGTATTTAGCTAATTCATGCATTTTATTCAATAAATGATAACATGGCTGGGATATCGCAGTAGTGGTAGCGGAAATGATGTGAGAAGCGTTCAGGTGGTGAAGTGCTTGGTACTATAAAAAAAACTCATGGTGACTGATCATCCGCATTCTTTCTTTAACCCCTTTTAGTTTAACTGCAGGCTAAGATAATGTCAAACCAGGGCATAAAAAAGCTACCATTCTTTAAGAGGCCGTTTGATTCACCAAAATTATAGGTGGGAATTGAAATGATAATGCATATCATCCCTAGATTGTGGTACAAACCCACAAATCCCTCAATCTGATTTCCCCTTCAGCACTGCTAACCATATTACACTTGACCAGATAAAAGATTTCGCAACAATCAGACACTTGAAACTTTTGTGTTTGCTTATTCATTAAACTTTTCGGCAGCAGGCACTCAACCCATATTCACATATTTAACATAATGATTCAATGGTTATGCAACTACATGTACATCAACAAACCAACAAAACTTGAAGGAAACATATCGCAAATCCAAACATGAGATTAATGATGGCATGAAAACACAGTACAAAAGGAATGATAGAAAAAGAAATTAAGAAACAAAGTACTACAACATAGCGCACAAACATAGTACGGAAATTTTACCCATGGCATCAATTTAGAAGGTTCCCGAGTCCAAGCTTGGCATGGACCCTCGTACATCTGTAATTTTTCAAGTAAGAACTGAATGTACTCTATGACCTGCAAATAAAAATAGAGAATTTTAAAATCCAAATGGCCAAGGGAAGGTAAAAAGGAATAAAAAAAAATTGATAATCACACCTCTAACAAGAAGGAGGCCTTATCTCTCTTCTGATCATTTTGAGGAATAAGATCTCTCAAAATCTGGAATCTGCCGCATCAACACCAACTCATAATGAGCCAAGATTAAAAGCACACCACAAAAAAAAAGAAAAAAATATTCGTTACAATAACCAACTGTCAACATTCGTCAAAAAAAAGAGACTCAACTTAGCATTATTCTTCATTAGAACGTGGCATTCGATGAACGCAAGCATGACAAACAAAAAAAAAAAGGAAAAGAAAAGGAAAGAGGGTGGGTTGCCTGTGGTTAATTTTGCTACGGCGACGCTGCTCAGTCTCGGAATGTTTGGAGCGAAGAGTGTTGTTGGGCTTCTGTTCGCCACTACTCTTACTGCCATCGACCTTGGTTACCTCCCCTACAGTGATTATTAAAAATTAATAAGAAATGAATGGTTTGTTTTTTTTCCAAGAAAAGAAAAAGATAGTTACCCACCTCTGTAGGAAGAGGAGTCGTAACCTTCGGGTTCGTCTTGGTGGTGGAGGTGAGAGTTAGGGATTGATTTTACCATGTTTTTTGGAATTCCACATAACAGACCAGACCTATCTATGGGGCTTATGAAGACGCTAAACAGCAGGTGGGGTGGGGGGGGGTAGCGGAAATGAGAGGTGGTGGCTCTGAGGGCTACATATTCTTCTGCCTCCTTCCCTTTTTTGTCCTTTTGCCTTCCTCTCCACTTTCTTCTTTTTCTTTCCCCCCTAGTCCTCCAACTATACAAATTTTGATGATTTTCCCCTTCTTTATTTTTTCTTAACAATTCAATCCTCTTGCTCCTCCTAATTCCTCAACCATATGCTAACTATACGTTAATTTAACTTTATATAATTAGGAAGATTAAGTTCCCCCTTTTTTTTAATCACAATAACAAAAATATTGATTTCATTTTATTTTGGTTTACAAAATTTGACAAAAAAGAGAAGTCACAACGATGAACCTAACTAATTGTTTTGCTTATGCTCTTGCGGAAAATATTATTAATCACTTAGCAATTTCAGACATCAAACCTAACAATGCAAAACAAGTGAAAAGAAAAGGGTAAACTAATCTTACAGAAAAAAATATTTCATATTCATTAAATTTATTACAATTAGTAGAATTGGTTCACTAGCATAGAACACCACTAATTCACAATTCTAAGAAGGAGATTATATATTATTATATCCCAGAGTCAAACTGCACTAGCTAAGTCAAACGGGACATCCAACGTGTCAGGAGAATCAATAACAAAGCTCAAACTTACGCATCTGGAGATGAAAGCTGTCCATTAGATGTTGGGTTAGTATATACTCCAGGCCAAAACTGTTTGCTGCTGCTATCTGCTCTCTAACATTTAGTTTGCTGTGTTCCCTTCAAATGCCAATTTAGATGAGGACAGGAGCTTATCTTATAAATCAGGACCACAAAGCCAGACATTCCACTCTCATTTTCACCACTCCCATCAACGAAGCATTGATAGCAGGCCACACTAATGTTACCATGGCCACCAATCCTTTGCTGTTTCAGCCTTTCCAATTTATTCTGCACCTTCTTCTTCTTGATCCTCTAATTGAGCTTCTTCTTTGTTTATTTCTCCACCTCCACTTCCATCCTTCCCGCCTCCATGCCTAAAGAACAAACCCGACGACATTGTTTCATCTTCATCAACCTCCTCTTCTGCTTCTGTTTCCTTGGTCCTTGACATTATTTCGCTATCCATCCATTTCGGGCAGTGATGAGAAACTCCGAGACCACTCTCAAATTGTGCACGACTAGAAGGGCTTGAAGCATTTGATGATGTCTCTGTAAGATCATGCCTCAAACAAAAGTACTCCGGAACCGGATGAGACAGAAAAGATAATGGCTTTGAATTTGTCGGTGCTTCTGTTATCCCGTCAATTAAACTTCTTCTTAAATGTCTGCGCACTGATGTCAACCAGGTACTATTCAGTTGGTACACGTGTTCACGGGTTTCTTCCAAGAGCTTCACCACTTCCTTCCTACACACAAATGGAGAAGAAAGCTTTAAGTTACAAAAAAATTGAAAGCAAAGAGAATGGGGTTAATAACACGAAACTGATAATATGGGATGAATGCACAAAACCAAATGAATATATAAGATCGGCAATAAATTTTTATGATAACTAGCCTCTTGATTTCCAGCTTATCCTCACATGATTCATCCAAATCGAGCAGAACGGTTATTTCTACCCTTGTCAACAAGGTAGTCCATTTCACTAGCAAATTCAGACTAATGTCAAGCTAACATTCAAAGAGCAAAGTCCGCCAAGAGCATCCAGTCAGTTGCAGAGAATAGGTTCCAGTAAAGCATCGATCATTTTTATATATCATTTAAACAAAATGTAATAAAATTCTTAAGTTGTATATGAGTAGAAATGGTAATGATGGCAAGAGGCGCATCGAACAGATGATTACCTGTCTAGCCGAAATGTTTTCAATCCAGCTGATTGGTAAAGCCTATGTCCCATCAACAAACTGGCAAAATTTGGATGTCTTTTCCCATCCCGATCAAACCCAGCAATGAATTCATCAGCCTCAACTGAAATCATATAGTCAATTGCTTCCCATAGCAACTTGTGGGCATTAGTCCTCAACTCCATGACTGTACTTTCGGGTTCATTATCACTCTCGGCAACCCAACCCCACCAACCTTCAATGTTGTAGGGATATTTGGGGCGTGCTGGACGAGGCGGAAGTGGACGAGGACGTGGTCCTGCAGTTTTCCATGCTTCAAGCTTTTTTACTTGCACAACAGACGGGGGAGTCCTGGGATAGTTGCCACCGAGGTTAACCTCGCGGCCATAAATTCTAGTGACCTCCCATCCAGCGCTGAGGGAACTTCTATCAACAACATTTTCAAATATTGCATGTAGAGGAATTAGTGCCCTTTGGCCACCAAAGACTTCTCCCCCAGAAACATATATAATTGTATCCCATGAGTATCCATATGCGCGAAGAAGAATACCCACCTGTAGAAAACCAATTTAATTTATTCTTGTGCTATGTGCTATTTATGTTGAGTGGCTCAGTATAAAATCCATATTTTAAAGTTATTAGAGCATTCTGAAAAGTCAAAACTCAACCACAATAGCATAACAGTTGATTTATCATGCCAATGGGTGCAATAAAGACATTTTTATTAAAAGCTCAATTAGAGAGCCAGACAAAAACCCTTACTTCCTCCACCAAAATACAGAAGCAACATCCAGTACTTCAAATTATCAGGTACTTCACTGCATATTCCAACTTATGCAAGAAAACAAACCACATATGAATCAAGTTTTTTCTGCAACTGAAGGCTTAGAAGACCGAGCACAGATTTAATATCTTACCTCTTCTGGCGTTAATGGACATGAACCATTAAGGCGCTGTTCCATTGAATTTACAGAGAGCTTCCCCTTAACAATCCCACGCTTTATCATCCATGGTCGTTTGTGCTGAATGAGTTCAGTGTGCACATCCTTGAGATAGGCTCCAAGAGACAACATTATATAAGCTTTCTGTTGAAAGTCTAAAAAAAAAAATCACCAACATTCTTTTGGGCCGGTTTAGGTACCTGAAAGAGTTCAGCACAACCATAGTATGCCAATGCTTCCCTTGTCATCCCAGGATCATATGCTATAAACGGACGGCCATGAGCCCTGAACCTGAATTAAACGGGAAATTATAAATAATGAAAAAAGAAAAGAAAAATATACTAACAAACTGTGAGTATTATCATATGAATAGCACCTATGCAGAATTTTAGTTGCAAGTTCTTGGACTTGTTGACGAAATTGTAAGGCATGAAAAGCAACTCGACATCTCAACCTTTGATACTCTTCGAGATGGTGTGGAACTACAGCCTGCATTCAGAAAAATATGATGGTCAATGATCACATCAGTGATGCGTCAAAATTAAAACAAAGGATAAACAAGCAAAGATTGATTAAGCTGCACTAAAAAGTGTCAAGTTAAATTTGACCATTTATGGCCTCCCTATTGTGATGTCATGTTAAATTTGATATATTTATTGCCTTCCTATTGTGATTTTCAGGATTACAGGATACACAGTATTGATAAAATGAAAAGGTGTTGGTCACAATACTATTAATTTCCTATTCATCACTGTTATCAATTTCCCATTTGGTCCAAATTGGTGGAACAAATGCATCCAGAAACAATTTTCGCCAAAAAGTAATATGGATTTCAAGAACTTGGGAACAACTTGGTCTGTTGGCTTCATAATATGCAAAAGAACCACTAGCTTGGCCCATTGGCTAGGAAAAATAGAACCGGTCTTAATCATCACATAGCTTTAATTAGAGCTTTAACCAAATGGCTAGCTCCGGGGAAGTTCTATTTTTGGACTGCTAGTTTTCATGCAAAAGCTACAACTGTCAGATACCTCGTGAAACTTTTGCAAACTGGGATTTGAAACTTACACCAAAACAGCAGAAAACTTGGACAAAAATACATTGAAGCAAAATCAGCCATCAAGAAACTTAATTTAATCAGCTCAAAATTCGAAAAAATGACATCCAGCATATATGATATATCAGACTGTCACGTGAATATACATGCAGAAAAGAAAAAAGAAACACTACTTCTATGGCTGATTTTCAATTAGTTTCACATCTCCAAACTATTGGCTATGAGAAGAAGATTAAATTGACAGCAATATGTTTTTCCAGGAACAAAAAATATAGTGCTAGGATTTTTTTTTTTTTTATAGATACTAGGATTTGTTTTGTTTATCCATCAAAGAAACATTAACTAAGTTTACAAAAAAGAAATGCAAAACAAAGTATAGGGAAGATATTGATTCTGTTGACAAATTTATTATTGAACCTGCGCTCTTGCTCCATTCAAAAGTCCAATGACAATAAAAATCAATCTGAAGTTATAAATTTAGTGATATATAAATCCAAGTTAGTGATTGCTGTCAGTAACTGCAAGCATCCTCCATCAGAAACAACTAGTTCAACCACTGAGTGCTTATTCTGGAAGAACATGGTGCAAATAAAAATAAGGTGAGGTGGAATGATGCACTCTGAATGATGGGATCTCCTTTTTTCTCCTTGCCCCTTTGAGATCTTTGGGCAGTGTTTTACAATTTTGATGTTCTTCAATAAAGCTGCCATGAATTGTTCCTCGTTGTACAGGTATGCAAAACTCTTGAATTCAGAGCTGCAACAAATATACTACGAAATAAATGACAGCATTGATGTTTCATTAAATAATTTGGACACAAAAAATTATATCAATGTTGACATTATAAAAGTGACCAACTTGAGTCACCGGATTCCTTTGCTGCTTGTGGTTGATTGAATCTCAGGAATGACTAAAGTAGCATTAAGAAGCCGTGCAACCACAACCACATCACATATCTGAAAGATCAATGATACA